>JALIGW010000006.1:60974002-61074002 GCA_023053685.1 Diadophis punctatus similis
CAGAGCTAAAAACTACAGCATTTCTGGGGAATTAAGAATATAACATCCACTCAGCCCATTTCCTATTTTAAAAACTTAGTGAAATTCTGAAAATGTTCTGCAGAGGACCCCATTAGAAGAATGAAAGAATGGCAGTTCGGCAGTTCGAATCCCTAGTATATGTCTCCTGCATGAGCAGAGGGTTGGACTAGATGACCTCTGGTCCCTTCCAACTCTGTTACTGTTACTGTTGCTGTAAGACAGTAAAGCAAGCATTACTGCTTAGTAAGTTCTGTGGATAATTTGCAGATGTTCCACATGTTATTGTGGTTTCTTATATATGCATGATCAAAGTGAAAAGAGAAGATGTATGTATAAAGTGTATATTATTTCAACTAATAGAGATAGCATGCATCTAAATGACAGTTGCTGGTGAACAATTAGTCAACTTCTCGGAAGAATGGGATTGTGATAGTGAAGCAGCATACCCCAATCAAGGAAATGCCAAACAAGCTAAGAATGCTCCAACACTAGACGTTTTTAAGAAGATGTTGGATAACCATTTGTCTGAAGTAGTGTAGGGTTTCCTGCCTAAGCAGGGGGTTGGACTAGAAGACCTCCAAGGTCCCTTCCAACTCTGTTGTTGTTGTTGTTGTTGTTGTTGTTGTTGTTGTTGTTGTTGTTGTTGTTATTATTAATTATTATTATACAATTGTATCACAGCGACCAGTTGTTTCGCCGGATTTGGCATTGATTACTAGTCGAGCCCCACCCAGGGGCCTAGGACGTCGTAATGTATTTTCGAAGTATATGTGCGGAACCGAGCAGTGCGGCTTTCTGCATTTGACTGATGGTGATTTTGTCAATTTTGAGCTGTTTTAAATGTAATTCCAGTGCTTTTGGGATAGCACCCAGTGTTCCAATCACTACTGGAATTACCACTGCTGGTTTGTGCCATAATCGTTGGATTTCGATTTTTAAGACCTGGTATTTTGCGATTTTTTCGTGTTCCTTTTCATCGACCTTGCTATCCCCTGGTATTGCAATGTCAATGATAGTCACCTTGTTGTTCTCGACCAGCGTGATGTCTGGTGTATTATGCGCCAGTACCTTGTCTGTTTGTATACGAAAATCCCACAAGATCTTGACCATCTGATTTTCAGTGACTTTTTCAGGCTTGTGTTCCCACCATTATTATTATTATTATTATTATTATTATTATTATTATTATTATTATTATTATTATTATTATTATTATTATTATTATTATTATTATTATTATTATTATTATTATTATTATTATTATTATTATTATACAACAGCCCAGCCAAGAAACCACCAATACCAGTCCCACCAACATTGACAGTACAAGCCATTAAAATACAAATTGAGAGCAAATCCCACTCCCTACCAGCATTGTTGATGTTCCTTAGTTTGAGTAATGAAACATCTGCAAGAAAACAACCAAGCTCAGAGAGCATTTTGATCAGAACCAACAGACCAATAATTGCATTATTAATCAGTTATGTCCTTAATCTCTTAAAACCTGCACTTCCTCCAATTTTCTTCTCCTTTCAGCTGTTAAAACAATTTGAAATATTTGGAAGAATACTAAGTATGAATACTTAAGAATACTAAATTTCATGATCTGGTCATACGAAGTATTTTGAGAAATATTTTAAAAAGGCAGAAGATTATATTTCCTCGGATGAGAAATTGAGAAACATGTTTTTAGAGGGAGAAAGCAGTCCCCACCTTTCTTAATAGCCCTCAGCAGATGTCAGCACTTAAGAGATGAAGAGGTAGATAGCTCTATTCATAAGCAAATACCCTCACCCAAGAGCCAAAACAGGAGGAAAGCCATTAAGACACAATAGGAATTGTCCAACACCCTTTCAGAACACAACCCTCTTCATTGCATCACCCTCAGAAATTTCAACCAAACTTAGCTCAGACAAACATAACCCCTACATGGCACCATGGAAGTCTGACAACAGCCAATAGAATACATGTTCTTGTACAGGAACAGGACATTCAAGTGCAAAGTCCAAGAGAAGGTATAAATATCCCCCACTCTCAACTCCATGTGGTCAGCTGCCCAGAACCACCCACGTGCTCCTGCTCAGAGGTGGGTTCCTACCAATTCTAACCGGTTCTTTAGAACCGTTAGTAAACTGGTGATGACATCACAGAGCCGGTTCTGTCGGTGCCAGTCCGTGGGTGCTGCCATCTTGGATTTTGCTTCTGAGCATGTGCAGAAGCTAATTTTTGCTTCTGTGCATTCGCAGAAGCTATTTTTTGATTGCTGCACACACGCCCAGCGCGACCCTGAGCGAACCCGCAGCAAAAGGATCCCTGCTTCTGCATCATCATTAAACCATCTTTTCAATCAGCCTCCAGCCTCCATTTTGTCTCCAGTGCCTTTCTCCCAGCTTGGAACTGAATCAGATGGATATTTCTTCTAATACAGGCCTCAGAGCCTCTGTTTCCAAAGCCCACTAAAGTCTTCAAACTTTTCAGGACCAAACTAGACAATGAAAGCAGAATGTAATACCCCTCGCTGCTCCTGTCTGTTTAATTAATGAATTTAAAAAAAACTAATCATTATTAGTTATATAACATGGGGTGAGTCAAATATTTTCTTCAGTTCCTTCAGAAAGAAGAGCCATCTCACTGCTGTGCAGAATTTTTTAAAAAATCTTTCATTGGAAACAAAGAAAATACCAAAAGCTAATCTATGTAAGGGAAGTGAAAGGTAATATTCTTCCAGCCCATGTGAGAGACTACCATTCAATTATAATTGTGAAAAAATGTATAACCGGTATTGCAGAAAACAATACATTGTATATGTTGTTAAATTTGTGTCTCAGATTTCACATCTTGAAGTACCTGTTGCGTAAGGTAAAAATTGTGAATGCTAATTTATGTGCCACTGCTGAGTTTATTTATTTATTTATTATTTTATTTATTAGTGAGACTTATATACCGCCTCACAGTGCAAGCACTCTCTAAGCGGTTTACACCATTAAGCAATGTATATTTACATTGCCCCCAACAATCTGGGTCCTCATTTTACCTACCTCGGAAGGATGGAAGGCTGAGTCAACCCTGAGCCAGTGAGATTTAGGGATGCTTTTAGGAATAATGTTGATAGATTACTCAGTCAGGCAAAGAATTCACTTTTTTTTTCTATGCTGGGCTCAACAGACAAGCATTAAATAAATAAAAGAAAAATAATCTTCAATAAAGTTGAAGAAAACTCTAATTAAAATCTTGAGAGCTATTGCCCACCTGTATTATATAAATCACAAACTCTGGCACACTATTAGTTTTCCTTTGTTCCTAATGTATCAGAAATGTCTTGTGAAACTTTAGAAATATGTGCAAATTTAAAATAATCCCTATTTCATTCTTTCTCCAATAAAACATCTAAAATAATTCCTATCCCATTCTTTCTCCAATAATACAATAGAGCATCAAAATAATCCCTACTCCATTCTTTCTCCAATAATACAATAGAACATCTAAAATAATTCCTATTCCATTCTTTCTCCAATAATACAATAGAACATCTAAATAAGCAATCAAACATAACAAACCCAAAGAGCCCAAAACATCCAAAAAACCTCAACCTTTGATCAAAAAGAGAAATCCAATCTATTCTCCTACATGGGAGAAGTGAAGGTCTCTCTCTCTCTCTCTCTCTCTCTCTCTCTCTCTCTCTCTCTCTCTCTCTCTCTCTCTCTCTCTCTCTCTCTCTCACACACACACACACACACACTCTCACAAAGAACAAGATCATGCTTTCAACCACTCAGCCGCTATCATTCCCCAATACCTTGTTGTTTTATAATACAATCTGAGAAGCCAGTCTTCATTCATTAAAAAAAAGAAGAAGTGTATTGCTCTAGTGATCATGTGATGACTAGGGCCTACAGCTCACAAATGACAAGACAAAGTGATAACGTTGCATCTCAACTCTGTTCACTACAGAATGAATTTGGCGACTCTCCTCCCATAGGGAAAATTCTCCTACGTATCAGAAGGGAAACAAAGCTGGCATGTCACATAAAAGTCTAAGACAGAACCTGTCCCTGGGACACCTAATTGCTTATATGCATGAAAGAGTTGCTTGATTGTGGGGAAGGTAATGCACAGACCTGTTCAATTGTACAAGTGCATTATGAATTCCTATAGTTCAGCCATAGTTTTACTGTATCATTTGCTGTTTAAAAGAGACGCATTATAGGTGTTTATTTCTAACCTCCAGAAAGAAGGGACATAGCAGAGGGGCATTTAAGCAAAATAGCCAGCCCCATGCATATTCAGCGGAGAATTTAGCACCCTCCTTACTCCACTGTACAGCAGTGTCTGCCTTACTTGTTACTTCCTTTGAATTGACCCATTTTAATATTTTATCACCTCTTTCAATGTCATTTTTAAAGGCAATTGAGCTATTACACAGCCTCTGTCCTCTGCTCTAATAATCCAACTTGTTCTTGTCAGTTCTATAAATCTTAACACATCAAAGATGCCATGACAGAAGACAAAGGAGCTGCCCCAGTGCACAAACACTCCAGGTACCGTGGCAAAGTTCCTTCTTTCATATTTGACTATATACTGATGCAGCCTTAATGTTAAAGCAAACACCTTCGAATTCTGGTCTGAGGGGTTACTTCGATGGGAACTGGGCTTGCTGCAAATATCACACACACACACTCTCTCTAATGGACAGAAACCAAGCAAATGCTGTATTGACCCTTGTGTGCTAAAACCACCCTAAATTTTAAAAATTTACTCCTTTGCAAAAAATTTTACGCCGAAATCCAAAATGTCATGCCACATACATCTGTAAGATGTTTATAAACACTAGTGGATGTTACAGATTTGCTTAAGGAAATGCCACCAGCAGTAAAACCATTTTGGCTTCACATTCTCAATCATTTCCCAAATCAATATGCCATTGGCCAAATCTTTGTTTGCCCTACGGGAAAGAAAAAGATGCAATACACTTTCTCCCCCCCCCCCCCCCATACGAACTAATAACATTTTTCAGAGACAATATTTCTCCACTTTTCAGTAGAAGCATGGAGGGATAACATATGAACGGATCACAATTTATACACTACCAATTTTATATACTAAGCACAGCCAGTAACCTAGAGGTACATTATTCCTGTTATGTTTCACTGGATGGTTGAGAGATAAGGAAGACAATGATTTCAATAACTGACTGTATACGTTATTTAGCATTTATCTTCATTTCTTGTTTCTTATGGCCATAAACAAGCCTAACATTCTGTCTGGGATAATAATTTTCAAAAAAAAAATATTAGATCATTCAAGGTTTATTTTAATGCTTCCCTTCTGCTTCCCTTCATCCATCAATACTATAGGTGAATGAAGGGCAGCAGAAACAAATGAGGAAACAGACCTTTTTGTGCTGACACCAAAGTTGTACAATACTGTCCATTAGAAAATACACCATTCTACATTCTAATTGACTTTCTACAACATTCTTAATAGGATCCTTAAGAGGTCTAGTATATTTTTATGAAAATTATTGTCCCAGACACCGAAGTTGTACAACAAGAGCCGAGGTGGCACAGCGGTTAGAGGCAGGTACTGCAGGCCACTTTAGCTGACACTGATCTGCAGGTCAGCGGTTCAAATCTCACCGGCTCAAGGTTGACTCAGCCTTCCATCCTTCCGAGGTAGGTAAAATGAGGACCCAGATTGTTGGGGGCAATATAAATATACATTGCTTACTGGTGTAAACCGCTTAGAGCAGGGGTGGCCAAACCGTGGCGCATGTGCCAAACGTGGCGCATTCCACGATTTCAAGTGGTGCATCCACCGTCGCGTTCCTCAGTATTGTGTCCAGGGCAGCCCGTTCTAAAAGAGATCGTCTCGCGAGTTTGAGAAGTTTGAACTCGCGAGACTTTCTCTTTTAGAATGGGCTGCCCTGGACACACTACCGAGGAACGCGACGGAACAAGTCCCAGGTAGGACACGCGTCACGCAGCTCTCCCCGCTGTGCGCAGAGCCGAAGGGGTGGTGGGAGGCGAGGAAAGGAAGCGGCCGGCAGAGCCGAAGGGGAGGCTCTGCCAGCCGCCTCCTTTCCTCGCCTCCCACCGCTTTTCGGCTCTGCCGCCGCCACTGCCTCCTCCTTTCCTCGCCTCCCGCGTGCGGAACTTGGCCCCAGCCCGCCGCTCCCCAAAGCCCAGCACCGCAGGTGCCTTCAGGAGCCCTGAAGCTCTGCCGGCAGAGCCGAAGGGGAGGCGGGAGGCGAGGAAAGGAGGCAGCTGGCAGAGCTTCAGGGCTCCTGAAGGCACCTGCAGCGCTGGGCTTTGGGGAGCGGTGGGCTGGGGCCAAGTTCCGCAGGCGGAGGCGCAGGCCTTCCTCCTCTGCGACCGTCCCTCGCCCGGGCCGGAGTGCCTCGCCTTTGCCGCTCCTCCATGCCCGCCTCCCCAGGCGCACTGTCTGCCAGGCGGCTTCAGCAACCGTAAGTAGTGCTTCCTTCGGCGCCCTTCCCCCGCCTGCAGCTTTCCAAGATGTCCATTCGCCTCCTTTGTGTCCCCGGAGCTGCTCTGGGAGGGCTGGCGGGGGGAGCGAGGGAGCGCTTGGCCGGATGCGGCCGCTGCCTGCCCGCCGCCTGTCACCCGAAGCCTCGCTCGCCCCGCCGCCCGCCGCCCGCCGCCTCGCTCGCCCCGCCGCCCGCCACCTCGCTCGCCCCGCCGCCCGAAGCCTCGCTCGCCTCGCCGCCCGCCGCCCGAAGCCTCGCTCGCCCTGCCGCCCGCCGCCTCGCTCGCCCTGCCGCCCGAAGCCTCGCTCGCCCCGCCGCCCGAAGCCTCGCCGCCCGCCGCCCGCCGCCTCGCTCGCCCCGCCGCCCGCCGCCTCGCTCGCCCCGCCGCCCGCCGCCTCGCTTGCCCCGCCGCCCGAAGCCTCGCTCGCCTCGCTCGCCCTGCCGCCCGCCGCCTGAAGCCTCGCTCGCCCCGCCGCCCGAAGCCTCGCTCGCCCCGCCACCCGCCGCCTCGCTCGCCCCGCCGCCCACCACCTCGCTCGCCCCGCCGCCCGAAGCCTTGCTCGCCTTGCCGCCCGCCGCCTCGCTCGCCCGCCGCCCGAAGCCTCGCTCGCCTCGCCACCCGCCGCCCGAAGCCTCGCTCGCCACGCCGCCCGCCGCCTCGCTCGCCACGCCGCCCGAAGCCTCGCTCGCCTCGCCGCCCGCCGCCCGAAGCCTCGCTCGCCCTGCCGCCTGCCGCCCGAAGCCTCGCTCGCCCCGCCGCCCGAAGCCTCGCTCGCCCCGCCGCCCGCCGCCTCGCTCGCCCCGCCGCCCGCCACCTCGCTCGCCCCGCCGCCCGAAGCCTCGCTTGCCTTGCCACCCGCCACCCGAAGCCTCGCTCGCCCCGCCGCCCGAAGCCTCGCTCGCCCAGCCGCCCGCCGCCCGGCCGCCCGCCGCCCAAAGACTCGCCCGCCCGCCCTCCGATGGAGGGAGCCAAGCTTGGGAACGGAGCCCTGCCTCCCTCCCGCCTCCCCCCCCACCTGGATGCTGCCATTTGCGTTCTTTTGCCCTCTGCGCATGCGCACAGCGTTCTGCGCATGCGCAGAGGGCAAAACTCAAATGGCGGCATCCAGGCGGGCCCGCCCACCCAGGACGCCTGGGCCAATTGGCGCATGGGACACTTCAGGTTGGCCACCACTGGCTTAGAGAGTGCTTGCACTGTGAGGCGGTATATAAATCTCACAAAATAAATAAATAAATAAATAAATAACACTGTCCTTCAGAAAATACACCATCCTCCATTCTTATTGACTTTCTAGAACATTCTTAAAATGACCCTTAAGAGGTCTAAGATATTTTTATGAAAATTATTGTCCCGGATAGAATGTTAGACTTGTTTGTGGCCATAAAACACAAGAAATGAAGATAAATGCTAAATAACTTATTAACTCAGCTATTGAAATCATTGTTTTTCATCTCTCTCAACCATCCAGTAAAATATAACAGGAATAATTTTTCATTAAGGACTCTCCAAGAATAGCACATACCCCCCTTTTTTCAACACACAAAAGCCGTAACGGTCTAAAGGAAATTTTGGATTCTTTGAAATCAGAATTATTAATCACTCCATCCAGCTAAGTACATTCTTTTAAAATTTCTTATCATGCGGAAGCAGGTGAAATGAAAACAATCATATATGCAGTATATAAAAGTGCACTGTATATCATTTGCTAGGCAACAGCAGAAATTCTCAGTTGTATCAGTATATACAGTGTTTCTAAAACACAATTTTATATGGCATCATACCATATATGCATGCAATTTTCATTTTTACTTTTAAAAAATGATGCAGGGTAATTGAAACAAGTCAGAGCAAGTAGCGGAAAAGGTAGTTCTTCTGAGTCAAAAGAACACAGAAGAAATACGTGTATTTTTCTTCTCATAATTTTCTGCTGGAATTCCATTCAACTTTGCAAAGTTTTTCTGAGTCAAAAGAACACAGAAAAAATACGTGTATTTTTCTTCTCATAATTTTTTGCTGGAATTCCATTCAACTTTGCAAAGTTTTGTCAGAACTTCTGAAGGAAAGGAAATGGCACGGATACAGCCTCTACCAATCAAACACAAACGTACATAGCAGCTCTTTGGTTACACATTATGTGAATGTATGAAGACACAACTTCTCCTCAGAACACCAAGAGCCTCTATAACAGGGGTGTCAAACTCAAGGCCCGTGGGCCACATCCAGCCTACAGGGTGCTTAGATCTGGCCCACAGGGCCGCCCTGGAAACAGTGAAGGACCGGCCTGCAGTGTGTCTGCCAGCGAAAACAGAGCTTGGGAGGGCCGCTCCGTTTTCGCTGGCAGAAGATTGCAGAAAGCCGTAGCAGCCAAAAACAGAGCTCAGGAGCCTGTTTTCCCTGGCAGAGAGCTCGGGCCACCACAGGCGCCCCCAACAAGAGTGATGTCGAGCTGGCCATGCCACCAGCAATCAGATCATCATAGATTCACGCCAAGGTTAACTTCAGACCAACTATCAAGTAAGCAATACTCCATTCAAGAAACTGCTAAAGAGCCATCAGTAAACAGCCAAATCAAAGAATCTCTAAGACCGCCACCACCCACACAGACAGGCAAGCCACCAGAATATAAACAAACAACACTCCTTACTAGCACAGATAAATTATCTGCCTCAATGTCCTACCTGTTAACGACTACTTCAGCTTCAACCGCAATAATACACAAGCTCACAATAGATACAAACTTAATGTAAACTGCTCCAGACTTGATTGCAAAAAAAATCGACTTCAACAACAGAGTTGTCAACGCCTGGAACACTTTACCTGACTCAGTAATTTCTTCCCCAAACCCCAAAAACTTCAACCTCAGATTATCTACCATCGACCTCACCCCATTCCTAAGAGGTCGGTAAGGGGCATGCATAAGCGCACAATCGTGCCTCCCGTTCCTGTCCTAATGTACCCATATATTCATACCTCTTATTCTCTTATTCATGCTTGTACTATTACATATATATTCAATCATGTTTTACTGTTTATACTTTGCTTATAATCATATATGCTTGACAAATAAACAAATACAAAAAAAATACAATGTTACCTAGTTAGGATAATGAAACGTCTGCAAGAAAACAAACCAGCCCAGAGAGCACCAAGGACCCTTCAAACTTATCATTGTTTGCTTGCAAAAGCATTTGCTTTTGTGTTTCGCATTTGGTCATACCAGGGCAAAGGATCATCCCAAGAGAAGCCGCCTTTCCATTGGATGGCTAGAATGTTATAAATAGATGTCAAGAATTGCAGTGTTCAACTCTGTGGCTGTAGAGTTAGAGGCCTGAATTATATAGACTGAGTGCCCAGGAACATTGCAGACTATATTTTAAGCAAGCTGATCTTGATTACATTATTTTATCTTGCTCTCCTGATGATCTGGTTATCTGCATTTATTTATTTATTTTGCTTCATTTTTGAAGGGATTTCTTTTTTCCACTAAAGCTCTAGGTGATTTGTTTGTTATTAGCGTTCAAGACGGGTTTCAGTCAAGCTGTTCAGCTGTGTTTTTTTCAGTCCCATAAGGATAGATGCAGGGAAACCTCTGTACCCAGTCCAGGATTCTCTGTTCAAATTTATTTATTTCAAACCAATATAAATTGAAAAGGAAAGGCGTATGCATTCAGAGCTATCAGAAAGTGATGGATAAAGTCTCATGACAGGGAAGCCACAGGTTTTTCACCCCGAATGTAAAATACAATTAGCAAGTGTGCCATGAACAGAATAATACATTGCTTTTAAATATCATGACATTTATATGAAAGTTAAACGAAATAACAAGCAGCAAAAGATGCACAGTTCACACTTGAAATTAATGCAAAAATGCAAATGAAGATGAAACCAAAATTCTGGAGTGCACAATTCTTTGTGTATAGATAGATAGCTTTTATTGCGGTCGGAGACCAATTTTAAATACCGTATGTTCCGGCGTATAAGACGACTGGGCGTATAAGACGACCCCCAACTTTTCCAGTTCAAATATAGAGTTTGGGATATACTCGCCGTATAAGACTACCCTTCCTACTATCTTTCTTTTTCTTTCTGTCTTTCTTCCTTCCTAACATCTTTCTTTCTTTCTTTCTTTCTTTCTTTCTTTCTTTCTTTCTGTCTGTCTGTCTGTCTGTCTGTCTGTCTGTCTGTCTGTCTGTCTGTCTGTCTGTCTGTCTGTCTGTCTGTCTGTCTGTCTGTCTTCCTTCCTTCCTTCCTTCCTTCCTTCCTTCCTTCCTACCATCTTTCTTTCTTTCTTTCTTTCTTTCTTTCTTTCTTTCTTTCTTTCTTTCTTTCTTTCTTTCTTTCTTTCTTTCCTTTCCTTTCTTTCTTTCTTTCTTTCTTTTTCTTCTTTCTTCCTTCTTCTTCCTTCCTTCCTTCCTTCCTTCCTTCCTTTTCACACTTTATTGCATACTTTCCTACAAGTAAGAATCCATCTGATGCCTTTTCTATGCATTTTATGACAAAGAACCAATAACAGGAACCCTTTTCTTCTACCTTGGATTTTTTAATTTCTTCACAATTACAAGCTTTGTGATAGACAATTAGGCAACATATGCCTTGTACTGTGAAAACTACTTTGCTCTCTGTAGAACAAATGAAGAAACTTTCTGGCAACCCTCCAATATTGTCCAATAGGGACAATGGGATATTGAGAGAATCCCTGTGTTTGTGCTGTTTAATTTGTTGCTGCTGTAGCAGCTTCCTTGCTCCAAAGTGATATTTGTCTTTGAGTTGGTGGTTTCCATCATAGCATTGGTAATGATTCTTCCTTCCTTCCTTCCTTCCTTCCTTCCTTCCTTCCTTCCTTCCTTCCTTCCTTCCTTCCTTCCTTCCTTCCTTCTTTCTTTCTTTCTTTCTTTCTTTCTTTCTCTTCCAGGATGCCAAGTGCGGGGAACCGCACCAAGCGAGGTAGGTGGGTGGGTTGCTCCCCTCCCCTCCCCTCAGAGGAAGAAGGAGCCTCTGTCACTGTCTCTCGCGGGGCTCCAGCCACCCGACTGAGTCCTCGACCGCGGCGCTGGCAGGGTTAAAGCGCATGGGAGGGAAGGAGAGCGCGCGCTACCGCCGCCGCTGCTGCTTTCGCTGCTCCGATATTTCTTCGGTGGGCACACGCGGGAGGAACCGCTGAGCAGAGGCACCCAGCGAGCGGGGTGAGAGGCACGGGGATGCCAGAAGTGGTGGCATCGGGGCAGGTTCCTGCCCGCGTCTCCCGCCCGCCTCTTGCCTTAAGCTGCCGGGCGCCTTTGCTCCGCGGTCCCTCCCGCACGCGCCCACTGAAGAAATATCGGAGCGGCGAAAGCAGCAGCGGCGGTAGTGCGCGCTCTCCTTCCCTCCCATGCGCGTTAACCCTGCCGGCGCTGTGGTCAGGGACTCAGTAGGGTGGCTGGAGCCCCGCGAGAGACAGTGACAGAGGCTCCTTCTTCCTCCGAAGGGAGGGGAGGGGAGCAACCCACCCACTGCTTGGCTGGAGAACGGCGGGGATGTGGCCACGGCCGTTTTTCAGCTCCCCCCGGCTCAGAATTTACAGTAGCCGGCGTATAAGACGACCCCCGACTTTTGAGAAGATTTTCAAGGGGTAAAAAGTCGTCTTATACGCTGGCACATACGGTACACAAAAAGGGGGGGGTAAATTTTACAAATATAGATAGATCATGTGACAGTACACCATCTACTACAATCTATACCGTCAATACTAGTGATCCTCTGCCATAGGGGTTACCCGTCTTAGATTGAATGAGTAGTGAAGGTCATTTTCAGATCTGCCCTGCCCACTGCTTAGGTAATCCCCACCTACTCCTAACATACAAAGCCTTACAAATGATTCCCAATGTAATGCAATCCTTCACAAAAAGAAATATATGTGGCTTTCCCATGCTCTAAAACAGATTAATGCCATCTTAATGTCATCATATTGCCAATTCACAGGAATTTGCCGATTTACAGGAATTCTGGAGATATTTAAGGTGGAGTTAAATGCCATTGTCACCTCACTCAATTCTTATCTTCAGAACACTACCTTTTCCAACCATGTTGCGTTGTCACCTTGTTCAACAAAGCTCTCAGCTTCACCAAAAGATCATCCAACCCTTTGCTAAAGTCCTTTTTTTCTAATCCAGAACAAAAGATTCTGATTGTAGTAGTAACTAGGGCCTCTCTCATCTAATGGCTCTCTAGAAGAGCCCTGATTAGAAACTCTTTCAAAAGGATTGTCACTGCAAGAAGTCCATGCTAGCTTGAATCCCTATGAATAAGAAAGATAATGTGTCAATTAAAACCTCAGTAGAGGAGACATATTTCATAAAACATGAGATTTCAGCCGACAAGTAACCAGGAAATATCTCTTACTCTGCAAAAAATATAATTTGAGGTGTTGATGGACTGTGCACATGGTTTTCAAGATTGGACAAAAGATTTTGTGCATTTAAATATAGTGTTGTGCCTTGGCCGCGTCCGGCGCAGAGGATGGAGGATCCGGAGGACGTGGAGCCGCTCATGGTGCAGCAGTACCAGCCCATGTGCCTGGCACCGGAGACGGCTGGTGATGAGGACTCAGTGCCAGAGCAGGACGATCCCCCAGGACCTTCTGCACCTGCGCAGCAGAGTGAATCATCAGGAGATGAAGAACCTCTGCTGGATGCTAGAGCTCGTAGAGCAGCCAGAAGACAGGACTGGCTGAGTAAGTATAGGTCTACTCGGAGGTAGCACTGAGGGCTAATTGGGCCATGCCCTTCAGTGCCTATATTAGGCCGGCGCAATCAGCACTCAGTGCTGAGAACAACACGTCAATGATCTGCAGCACATTCATAGTTTCGTTTGCATCTGGAATCCGGCTCGGAAAACTTGTATTTGGAGAAAGCAGCTTCTGAAAGACTTATTCCGGGAAGCCAGCCAACTTGTAAGATAAGGAGAGACTTACTGAGTATTGTTTTGAACATTTGAACGTTTGATATTTAACCCTCAAAGAACCAAAGGAACATTATTCCCCGAGACTTTTTACTATTGTGTTGTTTATGGACTTTTAAAACCCCTGAGCTTTTGCTAAGAAACCTCATTAGTAAAAGGACCCTTTTTGTTTGAATAACAAACGGTTGTGTGTGTGTGTTTCTGGGGGTTGCAGTGCTGGGTCACAACATATAGGTAGTCCTCAACTTACAATCACAATTGAGCCCAAAATTTATGTTGCTAAGTGAAAGATTTGTGAAGTGAGTTTTGCCCCATTTTACGACTTTTCTTACCACATATGTTAAGTGAATCACTGCAGTTGTTAAATTAGTAACACCATTGTTAAGTGAACCTTGCTTGACTTAGCTTGTAAAAAGGTCACAACAGATGATCATGTGACCCCAGGACACTGCAACCGTCATAAATATAAAGCAGTTGACAAGCATCTGAATGTAAATCACATAACCATAGGGATGGCTGCAAGGGTCATAAGTGCGAAAAATGGTCCTTTTTTCAGTGTCATCGTAACTTCGAACGGTCACTAAATGAACTCTTGTAAAATGAGGATTCCCTATAAAGGCAAAGTTCCTTATGGATATACATTTGGAAAAGACAATACAGGGAGAATAAAAACTTGCTCAATTGAGATTTTAGGTACCGCTTTGCTTACATTTCTCTTATTTGCATTTTGAAGGAACAATATTATCAGGGAAAAATTCCTAGGAAGGTACTGAGTTTACAAAGGGAAAATCAAATTAGTATAGTCTGCCACACTTGGTCAGCTTCCATGTCTTCAAATAATATGCCTTACAGAACTGTCATTCTTTGATGTTTATGTGCCAAGGGGGGTTAAGAGTGGGCAAAAGGATAGAAGAATCCTGTAACGGGTTCACGATTATAAGCCAAGAAGCGGAAAATATTTAATGCAGACTGGAATTTTCAAAGAAGAATACTTAGCAGGTTTTATTTTGTAAATACTAGTAGTTTCCTCCCCAGTGGAGAGCTAACCCTTGGAATCCTTTTGTTATTTAAATTAAAAGCTAGAATGAATGTAGGAGAGCGGGCTAAGCTGGATATTGATTCTACATGCATTTTATCTGAATGAATGGACTTTTTGTATTTCAGGTTCCACATCAGGTTGAAAAGCCTTTGATGTGGGATCTGGGCATCCTGCAGATCTGGTATCCTGCAGTATCTTCAGATCAGTATTTCTCAATCTTAGCAATTTTAAGACGTGGGGACTTCAACGCCCAGAATTCCCCAGTCAGCCATGCTTCCCAATATTTGAGAGGTTGTCACAGAGAAGAGGCGGTTGACCTATTCTCCAAAGCACCTGAGAGCAAGACAAGAAGTAACAGATGAAAGAGAGAGATCCAACCAAGAATTAAGGAGAAATTTTTTGACAGAACAATTAATCAGTGCATAGGTTTGCCTCCAGAAGCTGTGGATACTCCATCACTGGAGATTTTTAGGAAGAGACTGGACAACCATTTGTCTGAAATTATCATACCCCCGCTGGAGCCTGAATCTACGGGGGGAAGGCAAGCTGGACAAAGATTGAGGGGGCGGCTTCACTGGCTTCAGAGGAAAATGGGGAAGGGAAGGGCCAATCAGGCCAGGGCCTTTCAGGATTAGGACAGCTTGTAGACAGGAAAGAAGATGGGCAGGATGAACATGAGAGACAGAGCTCAGACGAAGAGCAAGGACCACCCCCTCCTGATCCGAGACAATGGAGAGTGGAGAGAAGGTGAGAACAGCACAGACTGAGCAGGCTACTCGGAAGAAGAGTGCCCCGCCCATCTTAACAAGGCACACCTGAGGAATGAGACTTAAGGAGACGCTGTGGGGAGGAGCATTTGTCAGGAACAAACCCTGGGTTCCTGAACCATTAAGTTTGAACTTTCCAAGAGTCCTTGCATTCTTTCTGGCTTTCTGGACTAATTAACTGGATCCTTTGCTTCCTGAACTCCTTGATTTGCTCTGCTGGATTTATTGCTGTGTGCAGCCTTGGTATAGACATTGTTGGGCTGGACCGGTTTAGCATTTGTCGGAAACAAACCCTGAGTTCCTGAACCATTATTTAAAATACAGCATTCATAAAAACAGTCTCCCTTCCCTCACAATGCTAGTCACCCCGTCTGTTGTTGCACAATCAACAAATCATTGCAAGCCAGAAAAGACAGGCTAACTGATAACGTGGTCATAACAAGGATAAGTAGAACACCCTCCAGAGATTAGAGATTAACCCTCCTTTGGGACAAAGTTTTTCACCAGTCCTGACTATGCTGATGCCTGGTATAACCTGAAAAGAGGGGAACCTTAAACCCACCCATTTTGCAAACATTCTTTACCACTATCATTTTAAAGTAGAATAAAGAAATAAGCACAGTTTTTGTCCCAAAGGTGCTTTTTTCAAGAGGCAACTGGACATTTCGCTTCTCACCCAAGAAGCTTCTTCAGCTCTGGCTGGATGGTGGGGATCCTTCCATTCCTTCCATTCCCCACCATCCAGTCAGAGCTGAAGAAGCTTCTTGGGTGAAAAGTGAAACATCTTCAAAGAAAAAAGAAAGTCCAGTTGCCTCTTGGGGGGGGAGGGAAGCACCTTTGGGACAACCCAAAGTCAAAGTGAGTGACTGAGAATCTTGATAGACAAGCACAGCTTTTAGAGTAGTGACCTAACAGATGTCCTTAGATTTATAATCTCACTAGCGCAAAGTTTTGAGTATGAAGCCTTACATAAATCTACAATAAAAGAAATAAAAGAATCCTTCAAAGAGGGAAGTTAGACTGTCATAGGGTGGGCATGAATGCTGACATGCACCAGATGTTTAATTACTATTCTTCAAGATAACCCAGGTGTTTAAAACAGCCATTTCTGAGAAGAGTGCTACAAGCCATAAACGTGCACCTTCAAAGAATGCAGCTCTTCTTTCCAGCCTAACGTTTCTGTATTATTGTTCAAATCTAGCATGCTTCATTTTTTTTTGCTAGTCTCTTCATTTGTAGAGATTAGATTGTATTATCAGTAAAGACAGATTCAATGTTAATTATTTGCTCTATGATTTAGTTTAAATATAGAATGATTTATAGCCAAGCTTTGGATCAATATAGAGGGGGGGGAGAGAAAAAGCAAGCAACCATGAACAGCCTCGTTGTGTTCCTCCAGCAACCCTGAGCAGAAGCCTTGATTTTGATAGATCTGTTTTTAAAGAGAATGAGGCATGGTTCAAGCATATATGACACAGGGTTTTAATGTCTGGGAAGGATACAGTACTCCTTCACATGACTGCATATTCCAGCATCTGCGAGGACTGCAAATACCCTACGAATCCATGCTAAGAACTAAGAAGAGATGGGAATGCTAATCGCCAAAGAGAAATGCACAAAAGCAGCTTGTGCATCCTTGTCCAGAGATAGGTGGTTGGTTCATCCGCTTCAGTTTTGTCCCTTCTGATGGGGACAAGAGATCGCCAAGATTTCAGGAAGAGGTTTTCTCCAGCCGTGCTTTTTCAGGTTCTTTTAAGTGATTTTTTTTTTCCAGGGCTAAACTGAGGGTCTTTTGCATGCAGCGCAGGTGCTATTGCTGAGCTATGGGCTTCTGGGAGCATTAATCCTACACCATAGACTCTTGACATTAAAGACAACTCAACAGTGGTGCAGTTAGTAATTTTAGATCTCAGACTTAATTGTCTTAGGGGAGCTTTGCTTTAGCTAGCTATGTTTTAGCTCTCAAGTATATAAACAATATTATCTTCTGCTGCCATTCTGTGTTTCTACGGTCACAATATTGCAGCAAGACTTCATTCCCAGAAAATAGAATCAACAGCCCTAATTAATAAATACTCTGAGCATGTACAGTTTCACATTTTAAACTCATAAATCACTATTGTGTCTAGAGGCACAAAAGGCTTCTTCTGCTGTCATGTTAAACACATTTACCTGGAAATAGAATTGTTTTGGTTATAGAATAGAATAGAATAGAATAGAATAGAATAGAATAGAATAGAATAGAATAGAATAGAATAGAATAGAATAGAATAGAGTAGGGTAGGGTAGGGTAGGGTAGGGTAGGGTAGGGTAGGGTAGGGTAGGGTAGAATGGAATGGAATGGAATGGAATGGAATGGAATGGAATGGAATGGAATAGAATAGAATAGAATTTTATTGGCCAAGTGTGATTGGACACACAAGGAAGTTGTCTAAGTTATGACATATGAATTATGCTGAAACTTTTGTGCTGCCCCAGACCAACGAGGGGACCAAGTTGTGAGGCTTTCCACCCTAAGCACAGGTTGAGCTCCAGAGACAAACTGGGGTTCTAGCTACTATCAGTAGATTGTCAGTAAAGATAATTCAGGTTTTCTTCTAAAAAACTCCGCAAAATTCTTGCAAACAATTGACATGAAAATAACAAAGTTATACATCTGCATAGCTCATGCAGAAATATTTCTTCAAAATAAATATGCTGAGCTAGACACATACAAAATTCAGAACAGCTTTCTCAACTTTTGCTGATAGATAACGTGATACTAATTTGCTTAAAAAAACTAATGCTTTATTGAGAACCAACTTCTCAATAAGAACGCTTTGCGCATGCGCAGAGGGTAAAAGAACCCAAATGGCGGCGGCAGGGCAGGGGTCACGGTGGCGGGCGCGGCGGCAGGGTGGGTCACAGTGGGGGCACAGGGGCGGGTCGTGGCATTAGGAAGGTTGAGAACAACTGCTCTAAGCCCTAAGAAGCAGGCAATGTCACACCATTTCCAAAATCTTGTCAAGAAAACTCCAGGGATTAGTCCAGGCAATCACAGGAGCCAACATTGATTTGAAGCAACAACAACAACAAAACTTTATTAGCAGGAGTTGAAGAAGCTGTTCTCCAAAGCCCCTGAGGGCATTACAAGAAGCAATGGAAGGAAATTAAATCAAGGGGAGAAGCAACCTAGAACTAAGGAGAAATTTCCTGACAGTTAGAACAATTAATCAGTGGAACAACTTGCCTCCAGAAGTTGTGAATGCTCCAACACTGGAAGTTTTAAAGAAGAGGTTGGACAACCATTTGTCTGAAATGGTACAGGGTTTCCTGCCTAAGCAGTGGTGGGACTAGAAGACCTCCAAGGTCCCTTCCAACTCTGTTATTCTGTTCTATTCTATTCTATTTTATTCTATATCAACATTTGCTTGTCTTGACCACTTAAATTCTCATAAATTTTGTTATACTAGCAGAGGCATAGCAGGCCTGTATAAGAACATAAGAGGATATCTTCGTTGATTCGAACCAAGTCCAATCCTGGAATTATATTAAGAGCTAGTCTTGGATAATATACAACTAGACATGATACTGGTTAGCACTGATACTATGGTAGCATGCTCATTATATCATTTAGGCCTGAATAATGATATTTTTTTATGATTGTCCATCAGTCATTTTAACTTTTATACGCTATACTTGTGCTCATGTTAACTTCGATAGCTACTTTTCCATCATTTTTCCCTATTGATTTTGACTTTTCCATACACCGTATTCTTCCATAACACTTGTCTTCACATTATGAGTTCAAAATATTTAAGCTTTAGTTTCATTATAAAGAATCAATCGGATATCGATGTTCACATTTTACAGTAGATAATCCAGCTACTACCATTGATAAGTCCGCCTTCTTTGAGATATGCATTTTCTATGAGACAGCCTTGTCTGATCTCAAAATCTCAAATCAAGATCTTCCCTACTGTGGAAAAGAATCAAACCCTCCCTGTCATTCAATCACTTCATTGTTTTCTAGGGCAAAAGGGTTAAAAATTACAATCAGGACAAAATGTGAATCATCGCAATGAGCTCCACACAAAGTTCAAAAGGTAGTAAGACTACTTCAGCTTCAACCACAACAATACTCGAGCACACAACGAGATACAAACTCAAAGTGAACCGCTCCAAACTTGACTGTAGAAAATACGACTTTAGCAACAGAGTGGTAAATGCCTGGAACTCACTACCTGACATTGTGGTTTCGTCACCAAACCCCCAAAACTTTACCCTTAGATTGTCCACTGTTGACCTCACCCGATTCCTAAGAGGTCAGTAAGGGGCGTTCATAAGTGCACCAGCGTGCCTACCGCCCCTGTCCTAATGTTCCCTCTTATCAGTACTCATCTTATGTACATAAACAATGTTAGATCTATGTATATTACCAACATGTACTTGACAAAAATAAATAAATAAAATAAAATAAATAAAATAAAAAATAAGAGGTACCTGCCCAGGTGAACAGTCCTTCCAGAATTCCAGGGACTTTCCTAATTAGAAATAGAAATGGAATTCTTTATTGGCAAAGTGTGATAAATAACGAAAGGTCCTTTCTTCAAAGAGATTTCCATCTCCATCCGCAAGGTTAAATCAAGAATCAACAACTAAAGAGCCACATACAACAGGTACCATATACAGTAAATATCACACACAGAATAACCCAAAGCACACACTCTGCTAGAGAGAGGTTCCCTGAGGATGGGCTCCACCACGAATCCGAAAGCTCAAAAGGCTAAACCTCTGGTCCACGTGACTGACCCAGATTGGATCCTGCTATAAATCAAGAGAAACCACAGATTCGTGGTACCTGATCATAGAATGCCCATCTTGGAAATCTGGTTAAAATTGCATTTTCTTTGAATTCCTAGAGAGTGGGAACTCTTTTGAATAACAGCAAGGTCTTCCTATATAAGGGGATTGCAGGGCAGGTCTAAGTGTGGTCACCTCTGAGCAGCAGATCTTCTACTCTGCTCTAAACTTCACCCCTGCTCCAAGCAATTGCCTCTGTTCCGTGTTCTTTATTTCCTGCACAGAAACAAACTTGACTTCTTGCTAGCACTACTTAATGTCTGGATGGGGAAACCTCTTGATAATTTCACAGCTGTAGGCTATACAAGGCAAGAAAATAATAACAATAATCAGAGAAAAGACGATAGCAAATCTCTTCTGCATTTCCTTGAGAAAGCTGCGTAGATGTGGCATGAAACTGAGCTTGAATCAAGAGACTTTCTTTTCTATGAATATGTAGATATTCATGGTTGTGGCCCGCCAGCAGCCCGTGCAGCTGGTAGCGGATCCCGACAGAGAAGAGGCTGATGTGGTGATGCGCCAGCGGCTTGTACAGCTGGCACCCGAGTCGGACAGTGAGGAGGCTGGCAAGGACTCGGTGCCAGAGGCAGAAATTCAGCCAGGGCCTTCAGAACCTCCAGAAACTCCCATCAGTGATGAGGAAGAGGCTCTTCTTATTGCAGGGGCACGCAGAGCTGCCAAAAGGCAGGAATTGTTCCTAGGAGGAGGTCTCCTCGGGAGTAAGGCTTGGGGCTAATTGGCCACTCCCCTAGCCTATTTAAGGGATGATGACGGCAGCAATTTGCAGGAAACAATGTTCGTTCATATGCCTTCGTGTCTTGAATTCAGAAACGTCTGCTCGGCTCTTGTTCTCTCTCTTGGCATTCTTCCTGCAAGTTGCTTCTGGGCATTTTGCCAACCACAGTAAGCTTGGTGTTATCTCCGAGACTGTTCACTCAGACTTGATTTATTATTTCATGGACTTGTGCTGGCTGTTAATGAAGTTGAATTAACAGCCGGTGTTCAGAAAAGACTGCTTTAAACTGTATTTGTGTTTGACGACTACTAAGAAAGCTAATTTAGTAAACAAAGGTTTAGACAGAATTTGTGTGTGCTGTGTTCTTTGTGGGCCGTAGCTGGGGCAGAACAATTCATCTAGCCATCTAAGAAAGCACTTTAAAAAAAGCAGTATTTCCTATGTTGAATTAATTCTACTGTCATGATGAAGACATGGCAGCGCTGCACACAGTTGAGTTCCTTCAATTTCCCAAAGGAACGTTTTATTTGTTTACATTAGTTTATTCACTTTGGGGATCTATAATTTGGGAAACGCTTTTAGCTTAATGGTATCTTAACAGAGCATCATGCCTTAAATTAAAATGAGGTTTGAGAGATCAGGCAAACCCTAAAGACAAAGAAGCTAATGCTATCTCTCATGAAGCAGGAGGGTAATAAAATCAATATTCTTAAGAAATTTTCATAGAATCCCAGATCTTGAAGGGGTTGTTTGAATCCTTGAAGCCACCCTCTGCTCAGTACAGGAATCCATATCTAAAGCCTTGACAAAGATCTATTCAGCACAAGGAACCACATTTCTCTATAGTCTATATAATTGATTCCGTTATTGAACACATTTTATTACTAGCAAATTCTTCATGGTATTTATTAGAATCTTCTTTTGGTGCAGTGAAGGCCAATCTATAGTCAAGTATCTTCTGGTAGTGTTAACAACTCAAGTAATGAACAGGAAACACAATAAGATGGACTGACACTACTTTATTTTATTTTAAGATTACATTGACAAGTCTGAAGGTACCAATCTCCTGCTGTCTCTTTTTACTGCTCAATATATTAGAGGAGATTGTTTTTGCACAACACTGGAAAAATGAGGAAACTCCTACAGGTGAAAATATAATTTAAAAAATATTAGATTGTACAGAAATGGATAGGTTAATATTAAAGATAAAGGATAAAGAAGACACAGAATATTTTTAAAAATGGGATTTGTTTACCAATGGTTAGATAATAGAGCTAGAAATTAGAAGTTGGAAGAATATCACTACATACAAGTAAATGATATTATTATTACTATTATTATGTATAACTAAATACACTGTTTACTAAGCACTTATGTATGTTAAAGGAAAATGCATAAATAAAATTTAAAAAATATATTAGAGCAGATTCTTTTTAGGTTTCTTTTTCTGCTTATTACTCAGTCATTACAAGCATTCTTTTAGCAACTCTTCAAAGTTACAACAGCATTGAAAAATGCCATCTACCATCGGTCCTCACATATATGACCAACATGGCATCCCCATGGGTCACAGGATAAAAATGTGGCCGCTTGGTAATGTCATGAATTTATGACGGCTGCAGCATTTCCATCAACGGGGAAAGCCACATTCACATAACGACTGTATTGCTCTCTTAACAACTGCTGTGATTCACTTAGCAATCATGGCAAAAGGATCAGGCGCAATTCACTTAACAGCCACCTTGCTTAGCAACAGAAATCCTGGTCACAATTGTGGTCAAAGCTCGAGGACTACCTGATGAAGAACAGCAATAATGATGGATTACGGCTAGCTTTACATTCCACAAAATATCTCCACAGAGGTCTCCAACCTTGGCAACTTTATGAGGTGTGGACTTCAATTCCCAGAAGTCCTCAGCCAGCATGGATGGCTGAGGAATTCTGGGAATTGAAGTCCACACCTCATAAAGTTGCCAAGGTTGGAGACCTCTGTGTGTGATACTAGGCCTTCAAGGGACTTTGCTGGGCCGCTGGGCCTTTGTGCCAATGCCAGACATATTTTTTTTCTTTATGAATGAAGTGAAGATACAAGAGAAACAGCTTTGGTCACATTGCTCCGATTCTTCCTTAGACACACGACTTATTCTTAACAGTGGAACTGGTAATCTTCGCCTACATGAAGAAAGAGGGGAGTATCTTAAGAGCTCCTTGCATGTCTGCAAAGCAGCTCAGTTGGGGGAGTTCAAATCAAGTCACAATGCATTATCTTACGTTCAGCAGTTTTCTTGACCCCACTAAACATTCTCCTTTGCAACATTTGCAGAGGGAAGGAAGATGAAGGAGAAGCCAATTTCATATACAATTGTCAGGCCCTTACCACTGTGGTCTCTCCTGCTGCCTTGAAGAAAACGGCATGTAAAGCAGGAGAGAGAATTGCTCAGAACATCAGACGGAAGCATCTGTGTATATGAATGTTGGAATGACACTGTGGTGCTACTTTGAGCTTCACAAAGGCAGTGCTGAATAGTTCCCAATAAAGAACAAGGAGTATAAAGGAATGGAGATGGGAGTTACAGGCAGTTAGGATTTAACTAGCAGAACACTTGCCTTGCAGACAGAAGGAGTCTGCTATCAAAAAGAAGAGGCAAGTAAGTATTTGGAAAGATCTCTCCCTGGCATCTGGGAAAGATGCTGCAATTCAAACTAGATAAGGCAAATACTGTGAGTTGGTGTAAAATAGCTTCCAAAATATATGAATGGTATTCCTCTGGGGTGTGGGATTATGCTGAGCAGCGCACAATTTAATTTCCTGTGGCTTCCACTTATTTTTTTAAAACCATATCAAACAAAGAGATACAGAGAGAAGCAACTTGCCCAAGTATGGGAGGGAGGGAGGGAGGGAGGGAGGGAGGGAGGAAGGAAGGAAGGAAGGAAGGAAGGAAGGAAGGAAGGAAGGAAGGAAGGAAGGAAGGAAGGAAGGAAGGAAGGAAGGAAGGAAAACAAATAAACATACGAAAGAATGGTGGTTCATACTTTTAATCAAGTTTCCACTTGTTACTTGCTTTCCCCTTACTCAAAAAATATTTCTCCCTGCATGCAACAAAGCACTTAAAATCATCACAAAATCTCCAGAACCGTACAGCCTACAAACCTGAAACTTGGCACTTATGTTCCTCTTGGCTTCTAGATGCTCACTAAGAAAGGATTATTTGAAATGACCATCAGATTATTAGTTATTACTTATATTATTATTAACACGCTCTGATGCTAAGGAGTTACACGTTCTACTCCCCCTCCCCACCTGAAAAGAACTCTGTTCCAACTGCCAGTGGGTGTGGCCAGCATGTGACTCATCCAGCCTGCGGGCTGGGAATTTAGACATTCTACTCCATGCTAAGGAGTTCAGTTTCATAGCGAAGCGTGGGTATCCAGCTACTAGTAATAACATAAACCAGACTTAACAACCATTGATAAGAAAAACAAAAAATCTGGATAGAGGACTTTGCAGAACCTGTAGACAGCAGAAGAAAAAGAACCGGAGAAAATCATACAAATCTGCAAAGAGAAGTAGAAGGACTACAGCCAAAGAAAGCAAAGGTAATAACAATCACAACAGGGCCCTTGGGTGCCCTGGAGCACCACTTGAATGTCACTAGCATTGACAAAAAGCACTATCAGTCAATTGCAAAAAGCAGTTTCACTCATAATGGCTTACATTCTTCAATGATACCTTTAACACCACCAAACAACATCTATCTTCAGAGAGGTCCTTGGAAAGGACTCAATAGGAGGATAAAAATGCCAAATCGGTTTAAACATTATGGGGTTACGGTGACACAGTAGCTTAAAGACACTGGATTTGTCAGTCAGAGATGGTCAGTACTCTGGCAGTTTGAATCCATGGCAAGGGCATGGTGAAGTGAGCACCCATCATTTGCCTCAACTCCTACCCACCTAGCACATGTTTCAGTGTTTTCCCTTGGTGGTTAATGTCAAATAAGACAAAGGTTGCTTTCCAGCCCTACCTTTTAACCTGAAAGTCAAGGTCTCTAATTAGTCCATATGAAAGCCGTGGTGGCGCAGTGGTTAGAATGGAGTATTGCAGGCTAACTGTACCAACTGCCAGCAGTTTGATTCTCACTGGCTCAAGGTTGACTCAGCCTTTCCTCCTTTTGAGGTCAGTAAAATCAGGTCCCAGATTGTTTGGGGCAATATGTTAACTGTCATCAACTGTCTACAGTTGACCTCACCCCATTCCTAAGAGGTCTGTAAGGGGCGTGCATAAGTGCACCATTGTGTGCCTACCATCCTTGTCTTACTGTCCTATTGTCCAAATTTACATGTACCTACTTTGCTAATGTTTATGTTTATACCAATACCTGCTATCTTGTACATGTTTGACAAATAAAATAAATACAAATACAAAAAAATAAATATGCTGATTCTGTAAACTGCTCAGAGAGGGTTGTAAAGCACTATGAAGTGGTATATAAGTCTAAGAGCTATTGCTATTGCTGTATGAAAACAGATTAGAGATCCCTATGATGGGAGATACTTCACGTTTGCTCCAGATGTAATAATTGTGAGTCTTTGCTAAATAGTTTTAGTTGTCAAACTAATGGATTAAATTTGCATATAAAAATGGAAAACATACTGAAGAAAAATGTCTAATTCATTTGGTTTCAGGTGATACATGCATTTACTTCAGCCACTATCACTTTAAAAGAGATTTTTTTCATGCTTTCAAAGTTCAGGAAGATGCTTTCCTTCTGCAGTTTTCATAAGTACTTATATTTAAAAGCATTTATGTCCTAAGGGAGACATCACTGTTACTAAAGATTAGTCTCTTGCAAAGGAATGGTTAAAGTCAAGGCCACTTAATGGCTAAGGAGTTATATAAATCCAGAATCTCTTTAGCTGAGAGTTCATACTCTTAAAAATCCTTAGTCATCTGAAATTACTTTAGCAACAGAGGTGGCATACGTATAGATACATAAAGTAAATAAGAACATGAAATCTTAACACTTGAAAATTCTACAACATTAAATTACAAATATGTGCAGGTGAAAAATCAATTTCAAATAAGATCATACATCAATCTTTCAAGGCAAAGATGACCTTGATTAAGGCTTGACTCTTTGTTCATTATAAGGGCCTACAAATGTTTTGGAAATATATGCAGTACTGTTCACTGAATATCAGCATTTTTAAGTGAGATGGTTTAACTGCAAAATTCAGAGAACTACAAATATTCAAGGCTGCGTTCCATTCATGCATTGGTTTGGGAAGTTTGTGTTAGGGAAGTGTTCACTGAAAAGTAAATTCTGGCACCATCGTCCCTTACTTAAAGAGAAGGGGAATCCACATACAGACTTCACAATGCTAACATAAAAAGCCACCAGAGATAGGATAGGATTGGCCACATTTCTTGGCCGAGGTGGCGCAGTGGTTAATGTGCAGCACTGCAGGCTACTTCAGCTGATTGCTAGTTCAGCAGTTCAGCTGTTCAAATCTCACTGGCTCAAGGTTGACTCAGCCTTCCATCCTTCTGAGTTCGGTAAAATGAGGACCCAGATTGTTGGGGGCAATATGCTGAACTCTGTAAACCGCTTAGAGAGGGCTGTAAAACACTATGAAGTGGTATATAAGTCTAAGTGCTATTGCTATTTCTGGGATTCTCTAATCCACTCTGTTGGATTAAGAAACTCTATTACTCACTTGCATAGAATTCCCTGTATCTACAAGATACAAAGCTGATAAAGATTCCACAAATTCTATTTTTTCTTCTCAATTCTTTATTTAGCAAAGATCTCGTGTCCCGTGATAGTGGGAAAAGATCAGGGAGATGTGGTTGTAAGCAGGGGTGGCATTCACTTACCTTCCCTACCAGTTCGCAAATGTGAGCGCGTGCGCCAGGGGTGAAATGCTCCCGGTTCGCTTGTGCCTGTCGGTTGTCGGAGAGCCGATCGTGAAGGCAGCACGACGCTGTGCATGCGCAAAGCATTCTGTGCATGCGCAGAGGGTAAAAGCACTCAAATGGCAGCGTCCGGGCGGGTGGGCGGAATGTCGCGCTGCCTTCGCGATCGGCTCTCCGACGACCGACAGGCACGAGTGAACCGGGAGCATTTCACCCCTGGCGTGTGCCTTCCGCACATGCGCCTAGGCAGTCGCCGCTACCAGTTTGCCCAAACCAGTCCGAACCGGCAGAATACTGGTTGTAAGTCGAGGACTACCTGTACTAAGGGTGATATGTTCTCTATTGCTATGTAGCCTCAGGGTCCTTTCAGACTGGATCTTTTCTGGCCTGCTACAAAACTGGTGGCTCTTCCTTGAATTATGCAAGAGAAAGAAACTATACTTTCTAATCTAAAGACCTTTCGTGTTTAAGACTAAACACTCTCCTTTTCCCTTAAAATCTGGTCAGCTGGGCAGCTGAATTAGCTCTTCTAACAGCTTCTGTCAGGCAGGCAGCGTGTTTCCCGCCTCAACCCCAGGCAGGCCTCCCATCTGCCCTGCCACAGAGATTAAGAGAGCTTAATCCACTTCAAACCCCTTGCCACCTTCAAAATAGAAAGCTGTTCTTCCTCCTCCTGCACCGCTGGCCGCACAGAAGCGATGTTTTCCGTAGAGAAATGAGGCGAACAATAGCATTTAGCACTCTGCATTTCAGGGGGACTTAACAAATATTAAGTTACCAACGTATCTTTCCAAAACAAGGATTTTCCTCCGTGATCACGGTGGCATCGCAAAATATATTTTGAGTAGAGATTCCTGCAAGCCACTGGCCCATCCCTTCACGGGCCCATCACTCTCTAAGTGATACCTCGCTGGAGGATCACATCATCCTGTAACACTGCTAATGCAGCTTAAAACTGCAGACCAGAGAACGGTGCAGTTAGTTCCCACTTATCTGTTGGTCCACTTGATTTTAACACGGTCCAGCTCAGTTGCTGCATGTGCTACAACTGACCCTGTGCACATTGTCTGTCCATTTTTCACAATCTGGCCATCCTGCTTAATCACTGCTGTAAGTCTGATTACATTTTGATTCTTTATGCACTTATGGCTGAACTCCATGAGTGTGAAAGGTAGCTTATTAAAGCATTTTTATTGCTATTTAATAGTCATGACTTGCCACATATTTAAAAAAACACTTTTAGAGTCTGTAATAATCAGCTATAATAATGATCAGCTATAATTCCTATTATTCCCTTTAGAAAGGCAATAATATTAATCCGTCTACATATTTAAGATTTCTCTTATGGTTCTTTGAGTCAACCCTGTGTCCATGCAATTTTCTTGGCAACATTTCTGGGAACAACTCTTCCTAGGGCTAAGAGAGTAAGGCTGGCCAATTCACCCAGCTGCTTTTGTCCTTTAACCAGGGTCTAGAACTCATGGTCTGGCAGCACCTTTAACCATTATTTAGGGTAGATATATCTGTATGCTACAAAAACTCTCATTGTCATGATATTTAAGTGGGCAAAACGGTGCATCATTACATAAAGCCACAATTTTTGAACTAAAGTATTTCGAGTGGGCTAATTTATAGAATTTGTCCAAAATCCAGGACCCATGACCACCAAGGGAATGACAATTGGAAAGTTGTGGTTGTTTTAGTGCTGTTGGCTACTGCTGGGCTGCTGGTCACATGATACCATTTTCAATATTACATGACAGTTTCCCAGACAGTCTCACAATCTCCGACTCTGACCCTCACCCAGAAGTAGCTATTTACCTGCCTGCTGGGGAGAGAAAGTTGGGGAAAGGAAAAGGGAAAGGGAGGCAGGGAAGGGGAGAGGAAGGAAGTCCTCCACTCTTCTACTCGCAACAGAATTCCTTATTCCACCAGACTTGCAATTTTGGGCTTAGACAACTTAGAGCTACGTCGCCTTCGATCTGATCTAAATGTAGTTCATAAAATCATCTGCCACAATGTCGTACCTGTCAACGACTACTTCAGCTTCAACCGCAACAATACAAGCGCACACAATAGATTCAAACTCAATGTAAACCGCTCGAAACTCGACTGCAGAAAATACAACTTCAGCAACAGAGTAATCAGTGCCTGGAATGCACTACCTGACTCTGTGGTTTCTTCCCCAAACCCCAAAAACGTTAACCTTAGACTGTCTACAGTTGACCTCACCCCATTCTTAAGAGGTCTGTAAGGGGCGTGCATAAGCGCACCATCGTGCCTACCCTCCCTGTCCTTCTGTCCTATTGTCTATTTTTTACCTATACCTACTTTGCTTTTGTTTATGTTTATATCATACCTGTTATCTTGTACACGTGTTGACAAAATAAAAAAATAAAAAAAATAAGGGAAGGGAAGGGAAATTGCCAATGTTCCCTTCCCTACCAGATTCCCACAAAATATATCAATGGGAAGCCATCAGGAAGTTGGAAGTATCTTCTATTCCCATAGCTTTTTTTCTTCATCCTTGGTCATTCTGTTTCCTGTTTAGGGAAGGAAATATCTGCGAAACGATAATCCAACAGGACATGGATTGTCTAGTCCTAAAGGTGAATTATTATTTTTTTTCCATTCCTTTAGCGATGTGCAATACTGAGAGAGACATATTGTGCAACAATAATTCCTGACATTATTGTTAATCCACACCATGAAGATAGAAGTCCAGATACCTTTCTGAAAGGCTTTATACTCATGGAGTTTTTTTTTTAAATAAATTTAACTACTACCACCCACAGCCTATCTTTATCTATGAAAGGCTGCCAAAGCTATTGATTGCTCATTACAGTGATTGACAGCTAAATAAACACTTGCTCTAAACAAATAGCTCTGATTTCTTAAAAGCAATTAGGATCTCTTCAATCTGCAGCTGTAAAACTAAATCCAAACCATCTTTTGAACACAAAAGCCCATATATATAAACATAGAGCATATGCACACACATATGCATATATGTGAGTATATATGCAAAATAAGTATAAGGAAAAATATATTAATAAAATTACATTTTATTATTTTTCTATAGTTGATGGCTTCTGTACTTGTACCCCAAAATGCAGAGACCCACAAGCAAAACAAATAATATTTTTTTTAAAAAAACCCTCCAAAGCTCCTTTTGTCAAAGCTGCAAACAGGAATGATTTACACCAAAGATTCATCAAAAGCTTACTGACTTTTCTCTGACGATAATTTCAGTTGGGAAAAAAAATAACTGTTCTGCACATAAAGATGCTTTCCATATAGAAAGGTTGTGTTTAAACAAAGGGCTAAAATTCTTTACATTTTGCTGTTTACTGGCTTAGTAAATGGGGGAGGTAGGGAGAGAAGAGCACAAGATCTGCAGTTTACAAATCATGATGGATGGGTTTGCATATAAAGTGAAGCAAATCAATTTAGCCACTGAAATGCAGTTAAACAAACCATGGCTTATTGCAATGTCTAGAATCAGTTTCAGAATCATGTTCTGATCATTGATTTTATTTAATTTTAATTGTTCGCATTTTAGTTTAGATGCTGATGCCAGTCAGTGGCTACTGACCAGAAAAGGGTGGAGTAAATCAAAACAACACAGGAATCAATAGAAACTCACCTGACTTCACACTGTAAAAGTTACCTTTTTAAAAAGTAAAGTGGGAAGCTTGATTCCCAAGCCAGGGATGGCCATTAGGTAAACATAAAACGGACTTCAAAGACACCAAGAGCCATGCCAAGTATCAATTAATGTGAAATGTTGGGAAGAAAAACAATCGGAGCATACACTTATATTGCAAGGCCTGCCAACCCTATAGCATTTCTGGGCAACAGATAATATTAAAACAATTTAAAAGTTCAGACAAAAGAACAACAGGTGTCTGGGTAAGACACCTATCACTGACTCTAGCCCAAAGCCTGCGGCACAAGCAGCTTTACATATAGTCACTTTGGGGCCAGATGGATTTCAGCAGGTACCGTATTTTTCGGAGTATAAGACGCACCGAAGTATAAGACGCACCTTAGTTTTGGGGGAGGAAAACAAGGGAAAAAGGCCTCTGCCTCCAAGCAATTTGCCAAACAGCAAACAGCACAGATGATATACACTGTTTGCTGTGTATTTCTGTGCATGTGTGCCTGACCCATAGAAATAGCAAAGAATTGGAGAAATGTACATTATGCCAGAAAGTTTTCTTAAATGTAGTCACACTAACTCCTCCCAATTATTTAAATAGATCTACTCCAAGGTAAGTCAGGATTTAACTCTAATTCTAAAGAGGACACTGTTACATTTCAGACTATACTTGTACAGAGCTGTTAAAATTAATAAAAATTTCTGGAAGTATACATTATTCTCTATTATTTAAAAGAAGATACAATAGCACTGGGCCTCTTCAGAGCAAGCATTAATTTTAAAAAGCTTCTTTATTCTGATAAGTTGTCTAGAGGTCTCCAACCTTGGCAACTTTAAGACTTGTGGACTTCAACTCCCAGAATTCCACAGCCAGCAAAGCTAACAAGAATTGTGGAATTCTGGAAGTTGAAGTCCACAAGTCTTAAAATTGCCAAGGTTGGAGACCCCTGGCTCTAGAACAATAATAAAGCAGTCTTTAAAAAATAAGTCTAATAATTCGAACATTCTACAGACATTTATAGTTATTCACTTACCCCCTTTCATCCAGTTCAGCAAAAAATAAAAATCTGCGTGTCTCTCCCAGCTATTTGCCTATTTGCAAGCTAGTTTCACTTTCATTTTCCCACGTGGCAAATCATCTGTACGTCGGGAAGCTGCTAGTGACTTGCTTGGCTTTACAGGCTCTTCCCTCTTTGCTGCAAACAGGTAAATTGCTGAAAGACAGAGGCCAAAGGGTGGGGGTGGCTGGGTGGGTGGGGCTACATTTGGTGTATAAGACGAACCCAAGTTTTCACCCTCTCTTTGGGGATAAAAAGGTGTGTCTTATACTCCAAAAAATACGGTATGTTGTTTCAGATGGTAGGTAGTGCAACAGAGAAGCCATGCTTCCTAGGTCCCATCAGATGAAACGGTTTAATTGACAGGACATGGAGCATGCCAACTTTGTCTAATTGCACAGGGCAGACAGAAACATGGAAGACAGATAACCAGACACTATGCCATAAAGAGCTTTCTTTTGCATCTTGAAACTTGCAGCTGAAGTGTTACATGTTTGCATTATAAAAATTTCCTTTGGCTTTCTACAGGTAGTCCTCGACTTACAACAGTTCATTTAGTGACTACTTGAAGCTACAAAAGCCGTGGAAAAAAGTGACTTACAGCTATTTTTCACACTTGCAGCCTCCCGAGAGTCATGTGATCAAAATTCAGCCGCTTGGCAACTAGTTCATATTTATGATGGTTGCAGTGTGCCAGGGTCATGTGATCACCTTTTGCAACCTTAGGACAAGCAAAGTCAATGGAGAAGCCAGATTCACTTAACAACCGTGTGGCTAACTTAACAACTGCAGTGATTCACTTAACAACTGGCAAGAAAGGTCGTAAAATGGGGGCAATGGATGCGTTACGTTCTATAAAATTTGAATGCAAATTCAAACGTTTACAGAATTATTATGGGTACACTATTTTTTCAAAATGCATTTCGTGGACCGATATGTTTGTGTTTATTTTTAAACCTGTTCTAAGCACTCCCAATAATTTTCAAGTTGATGTTTTAACGCAGCATTTCTTGATTTACAATCCATTTTCATATACGTCATTACTGTAAAATATGGGAGGACTGTGAGAAGTAATATAGGTATTTGTAAGAGACTTATAGAGAAGGGGTTTTTTTTCTCCTTTTTTCACAGTGCCGGAAATCTAGGTCCAATAAATTCTATTGAGAAGGAATTAAGAAGAAATCAAAGGAAATTGTTTGCTTCTGTGCTACAATTATCTATATCTTGAAAGCAGGATAAAGTTTGGCATAAAATCTGCTTTCATTTTTTTCCTAAATTGTAAGTACTTTTTTATTGATGGCATGTATATCACGCACTGGCATAAAAAGCTTAGGAAGGCAAATACTATAAGATAGATAAAACAAACAGTGGCAAAATGCAGTATACAACTAAACATAATTAAAATACTATATCAATGTAAAGTCCCAATTTTACATTCAACAGAATGCTTATGGAATATACTGTAGATCCACTGCAGAATAACCAGAAGTGTTTCCAAGGTGGTTTTTTTTTTAAAGTGTTTCCAAATTGAGTCAGTGTGAGTACAAGTGTGGACATGTACAAAAATATATGGTTGTCAAACTCTCTCGATATACTCCGGGCATCCTGACAGGTGGCCATGAAATTGGATAGAAGGATGTTTTAATTCAAGTGTAGCTGAGTTTTCAAGGGACCAAATTCATCCTAAAGAATTGTAGTTGAAGGCTGAAGAAATGTATCTGGATTTTTAAGCTGAGTTCCACAACCCGAATGAAATTAATCTTTCCTTCTGCTTTATCATTATTGTTCACTTCTTTGACTCCACTTAATCATAGCAAAACACCAGTCATGTAGTTAAGTTTTTAACATGAAACCAAACCATGAAACATGCAGCAATCAAGTGATGGCTCCATTTACTGGGTGATTGCAAGCTCTTCATATGTCCGCGGATACTCAATTTCAAGTTTTGATCAGAGAAATATGAACAGCTTTATTAAGGACCTGGTAAAAATCTGCCATTTTCATTTTCCATGGTTAAAAATAGCAACAGCAATAGCACTTAGACTTATATACTGCCGCACAGCACTTTAAAGCACTTTCTGTGCAGTATACAATGTCACCATATTGCCCCCAACAATCTGGGTCCTCATTTTACCAACCTCAGAAGGATGGAAGGCTGAATCAACCTTGAGCTTTGTCGGGATCGAATTCTAAGCTGTGGGCAGAGTTTGTCTGCAATACTGCATCATAATCAGAGGTGGTATTCAGCCGGTTTGGACCGGTTTGGGCAAACCAGTAGTGGAAATTTTGAGTCGTTTGGAGAACCACCAAATACTACCTCTGGTTGGCCCCGCCCCTGCTGTTCCCTGTCCTATATTCCCTTGTTCTTTAGCTCAGCTGATCCGCGCAGCAGAGCAGATTGCCATGCCTCATCTGAGCTAAACAACAGCTCAGCTCAGCTCAGTTGACATCGAGGGTGGTCTTTGAGCGCGCAAAGACCACTCTCATAGAACCGGTAGGAAAAGATTTGGAATCCCACCACTGATCCTAATCACTGCGCCACCAGATTACAAATCAATTTTTGAAATTGCACATCATAGTCCTGAATGAAACAATAAATGTTTGAAGAGTTGCTGAGGATTCACAAAAAACAGAGGAAACTAAGAAAGATTCTTATTGAGCCGCGGTGATGCAGTGGTTAGAATGCAGTACTGCAGGCTACTTCTGCTGACTGCCGGCTGTCAGCAGTTCAGCAGTTCCATTCTCACCAGCTTAAGGTTGACTCAGCCTTCCATTCTTCTGAGGTCGGTAAAATGAGGACCCAGATTGTGAAGGGCCATATGCTGACTCTGTAAACCACTTAGAGAGGGCTGTAAAGCACTGTGAAGCGATATATAAGTCTAAGTGCTATTGCTATTGCACAGAATGAGCAATAGCTTAGCAGGAGTTAATCCCCATAATCAACATCAAACCAATCGACCCTTTTAACAAAAGCATGTTGTGGAACAGGACAGTGTCAAGCACATCACAATCCAGGGAATGACTAACCATACACACCATCACGGAAATTAATAATTTAAAAATACTATTCCTGTACTAATTTGAATAACAAATAGTATCTGCTGTCACCACATAGAAAGATAAAAGGCAAGCAAAATGACAATGAGACACAAACGTAAGTTCATTCTTTGCAAGGTCAAATAAAATAGTGTGCAGCAACACTAACATACCCTCTTTAGCAATTATTTTCCAAGTACTGCATTCCAACACTGTGTCTTGGGTCCACCCTAAGGAGGAAGCTCTTGAAGCAGAAAACGGGCCTTGTGAAACTTTGGACACTATTAGAAACACATCAGAAGGCACAACACCCAAACTAGAAGTGGGGAATGTGTTTATATAAACTCAACTAAAAAGAACAAAAGAATAAGATATTTTTCTTCCAAGATGCCCAAAACATCTTTAATGTGACTTTGTATAGATGTATGCATATGGATACACAGAAGGAGAGAAATGCACAAAACAAAGCCACAAGTGAGGAGTACAGAATAAATAAAAGAATTCCACAAGTCCTATAAGACATAATGCTTCTCTAACATCAACCTGTGTAAGAATAACAGAATAACAAGAGTTAGAAGGAACCTCAGAAGTCCACTAATCCAACCCCATGCTCAAGCAGGAAACCCTATACCATTTCAGACAAATGGTTGTCCAATTTAATAATAATAATAATAATAAATAATAATAATAAAATAATAAAATGCAATGCAAACTAGAGCTGACAGTTGGTGCAATAAAGCCTTGCATGGGCAATTCCTCAACAAGATTGAAGAAAAGGTTGATAAGGAGAAGATCTGGTTATGGCTCACTAATGGAACACTGAAGAAGGAGACAGAAGGCTTGATTCTTGCAGCCCAGGAGCAAGCAATTAGAACAAATGCAATCAAAGCCAAGATTGAAAAATCAGCTGATGACCCAAAATGCAGACTTTGCAAGGAAGCTGATGAAACAATTGATCATATCCTCAGCGGCTGCAAGAAAATCGCACAGACGGACTACAAACAGAGGCACAACTACGTGGCCCAGATGCTTCATTGGAACCTGTGCCACAACTACCACCTACCAGTGGTAAAGAACTGGTGGGATCATAAACCTGAGAAAGTAGTTGAAAACAAACATGCCAAAATACTTTGGGACTTTCGAATTCAGACTGACAAGGTTTTGGAACATAATACGCCAGACCTCACGATTGTGGAAAATAAAAAAGTGTGGATCATTGATGTCGCCATACCAGGTGACAGTGGAATTGATGAAAAACAACAAGAAAAACTTAACCGATATCAGGACCTTAAAATCGAATTACAACGACTCTGGCATAAACCAGTACAGGTGGTCCCAGTGGTAATCGGCACACTGGGTGCTGTGCCAAAAGACCTTAACCGGCATTTGAAAACAATAAACATTGACAAAATCACGATCTGTCAGTTGCAAAAGGCCACCGTACTTGGATCTGCGCGCATCATACGAAAATACATCACACAGTCCTAGACGCTTGGGAAGTGTTCGACTTGTGATATAGTGATACGAAATCCAGCATATAAATCTCGTTTGCTGTGTATTACATTTTTTGTGAATAAATAAATAATAATAATAACAACAACAACAACAACAACAACAACAGAGTTAGAAGGGACCTTGGAGGTCTTCTAGTCCAACCCCCTGCTTAGGCAGGAAACCCTACACCACTTCAGACAGATGGTTATCCAACATCTTCTTAAAAACTTCCAGTGTTGGAGTATTCAGAACTTCTGGAGGCAGGCTGTTCCACGGATTAATTGTTCGAACTGTCAGGAAATTTCTCCTTAGTTCTAGTTTGTTTCTCTCCTTGTTTAGTTTCCACCCATTGCTTCTTGTTCTACCCTCAGGTGCTTTGGAGAATAGTTTGACTCCCTCTTCTTTGTGGCAACCCCTGAGATATTGGAACACTGCTATCATGTCTCCCCTAGTCCTTCTTTTCATTAAACTAGACATACCCAGTTCCTGCAACCATTCTTCATATGTTTTAGCCTCCAGTCCCCTAATCATCTTTGTTGGCCTTCTCTGCACTCTTTCTAAAGTCTCAACATCCTTTTTGCATCGTAGCGACCAAAACTGAATGCAGTATTCCAAGTGTGGCCTTACCAAGGCATTATAAAGTGGTATTAACACTTCACGTGATCTTGATTCTATCCCTCTGTTAATGCAGCCTAGAACTGTGTTGGCTTTTTTGGCAGCTGCTGCACACTGCTGTTCCTTCATAAAAACTTCCAGTATTGGAGCACCCACAACTTCAGGAGACAAGTAAAAGCTGTGTGCATGTGTTTAGGTGTGTGTGTGTGTGTGTGTGTCTGCCAAAACAAATGCATTTAGATCACAGATTGATTTTATTTCAGTGGTCTAACGATTCTACATCATAACTGAAGTTTCTCACATCAGCATATGGAAATTATGATGCCAAAGAATGGATTTGTCTTAGAGAAAACTGCTGATAAAAATGAAGCAGTAAGTAACCATGGTGTCAACTGTAAAGAAAATGGCAATGGATTGTGATGAATAATTAAACATGGCCTATAGTAGAACAATTAAAATTTAAAAAGCGGCTAGGCAAATTGTATGGAAAAAATATGGTTAAAAATAAAGTCATTATTGAAAAGCTATTCTCACAATATTATTACTAGGAGCAAAGTTCATAAAATTAACATTTTATATCCAGGGAGAGAACTTCCAGGTCGGTGCGGCAGTGCGGAGCAGGAGAACAGAGTTCTGTTTGAACTACCCAATTTTCAACGTTTGGAGGCCGGTGAGGTGAGGCGAAGCATGCACGCATGCCATCACTCTGCTTAACAAATAATTCCGTCAACACTGTCAAACTATTTACTAAGACTGTATTACTATTCTTCTTCTTGCCCTTCCTATTACCTGTCTCCTACTTATGACTATAACCTTGTTGCTTATATTGTTTTATTTATTTTCCTGGTATGATTTTGATTGCTTATTTAGTGTATCACTAAGTGTTGTATCTTATGATTCTTGTATTTTTAATGTACACTGAGAGCTTATGCACCGAAGACAAATTCCTTGTGTGTCCAATCACACTTTTGCCAGTAAAAAATTCTATCTCTTGTTATAATTATGTTAGTACTTCAGTGGAGAACTAAAGCACATGAAGAAGAAACACTAATTCTTGTCCTCTGCCTTAAGTGAAGATTTCATTTGGAACACCTTTGGGTTAATGCCCTCCAAAATCCAAGAAGTCACATTACTAGTAATGCACAAAGCAAGAACTAAGTTACATAAATCACAATCCGACCTACTCTTAATATGACATAAACTGCAGTCGTGAGGTCAGGCTTTATGTCATTTACTGACACATGGCTAGTCTCCTGTCATTTTTAATAATAGCTGTACATTTTTATGCAATGACACTTAGAAAAAAAAGAATGAAGCTATGCAAATCCTCAAATGTGAACTGTATCTCTTTTTCAAAAGAAATGACAATTTAACATGTGACATTAAAAATAGCTTATGCATGAGATTTACCCTGTGGTAAGATGGGGAACCAATAAATTTGATAAATAAATAAATAAAATCCATATGCCAAAGAAATCACACAACGAAAAGACAACCTAAATATTTCACACACTTTCTTTCTCCCATTGACACTTTTTAGCTGTCACAATCATTTCTTTCTCCCATTTTCTTTTCAGAGATTATGTTGATATATTTTCTCAAAATCTACTTATCCCACTAACATTCTTCTATAAAACTACTACACTTGAGTTATTCCATACTTCCAAAATGGCACTATCCATTCACAAGAAACACAGATAACTTATCTTTTAACCCATACAACTGATTAGATAGAGATAGATAGATAGATAGATAGATAGATAGATAGATAGATAGATAGATAGATAGATAGATAGATAGAGACAGACAGACAGACAGACAGACAGACAGACAGACAGACAGACAGAGACAGACACAGACAGACAGACAGACAGACAGACCCTCTCTTCAGAAGGCACAAAAATTAGACTAGGAAGAAATGAGGATATTCAAAATGTACAGAATCCTGATTTTGGGTTAATAGAAGATAGCAAAACCCAAAAATAGTCCACCCTGCCAACTCCAACCACAAAGTAAACTCAAAAAGTTTTGGGGTTTTGTTTTGTTTTTCATTTTATAAAAGAAAAATGTATTTCCTTAAATATAAAGAAAATTTAAAGCGGTCCTAAGAAACTTTAAGGAAAGTTTTAACCAAGCTTGAAAATAAATGAAAGCTTTCTTCTCTTTCAATAGAGAAAACTTCCCAGAAAAAGCAAGGCAGAACTTGGCATGGAATTTATCTGAAATGTACTCCATAGTTGCCTATTTTAGTTCCTGCCATCTGGTTTTAAGCATCGTGTGACCTTTGTTTGAGAATTTAGAAAGAAGGATAAGAGAAGGCAGAGCTGTGGGGCAGAGTTGAGTGCATCATCAGCATAGAGTTGTTGCGTTCCCAGAGGCACTCCAAGTCCAACCTCTCCTGAATTCTGTCAACTCTTACCTGTCACCAATTTTGTGGCGACTTTTAGCTGACCAGGTTCTTGTCTATAGACTTGAGTAAATCTTCTATGCTGCAACCTTACACATGGTCCTGATTTCTTGTGCCTGATATTAATCCACTTACCTCTGACCCTTCAGCTCTGCCTGCTCTTCTCTTGCAACAAGTTTCTTTTTACAAAAATATAAGCATTGCTTTATCAATAATGGTTTCATCGTTAGTTGCATTAGAATGTGTAATGGAAAGCCAGGGTAGAAAGATTTCATTACAATTAACACTAAAAGGTACAGAGACTGTGTAGATCAGGCAACCAGCCATAGTCGTATTTTTGTCAGTATGTCACAAGCTCAAGGAATGTCCGGGTATAACAAAGAATGCTTTCATTACAGGTAGTCCTCGACTTACAACAGTTCATTTAGTGACCATTCAAAGTTACAACGGCATTGAAAAAAGTGACTTATGATCATTTTTCATACCAAGGACCGTTGCAGTATCTCCAAGTTCACGTGATCAAAATTTGGATGCTTGGCAACTGGTTCTTATTTATGACGGTTGCAGTGTCCTGGGGTCATGTGATCCCCATTTGCAACCTTGTGACAAAAGTCGATGGGAAAGCCAGATTCACTTAACAACCGTGTTACTAACTTAACAACTGCAGTGCTTCACTTAACAACCGTGGCAAAAAAAGGTTGTAAAAAGGGGGCAAAACTCACTTAATAACTGTCTCAGCAACAACTTTGGGGTCAGTTCTGGTTGTAAGTCAAGGACTACCTATATTCAGAAATATAGAACTGGACATATTCAGAACCTATAGGCGCATTGAAATATGTCATGAAAAGTACATGACTTAATTCAAAATAAGTTTGTTCTCTGAGACACCCTATGACCCTTGTCTATGCAGATTCTAAGTCATCCAGGTCCCAAAGATTCTTTTTCAGGAGGCAACAGGACTTTCTGGTTTTTCTTTTGAAGACGTTTCGCTTCTTACCCAAGAAGCTTCTTCAGCTCTGACTGGATGGTAGGGAATGGAAGGATTTGCACTCCTTGCAAACAGAATTTGCATTCTTTTAAAGAGTCGTTGATGCCACCTGGAGGTTTATCTGTGTCCTCAGGGTCACCTGGATGTGGAGCCTTCTTGGAACTGTGGAAAGGATTGGAGATAGATGGTGTCATATCCCTCCCCTTCTGTTGAGAGAGGACTGTTCAATTTTGACATAGATGGCCTCTTCGATGACACAGATAAACCTCCAGGTGGCCTTAATAACTCGCTAAAAGATTACTGATTCTTCTGACAAGCAAAGTCAATGGGGAAGCCAGATTCATTTAACAACCATGTTACTAACTTAACATCTGTAATGATTTCCTTAACAGCTCTGGCAAGAAAAGTCATAAAATGGGGCAAAATTCACTTAACAAATGTCTCACTTAGCAACATAAATTTTGGGCTCAATTGTGATCATAAGTCGAGGATTACCTGTATTGTATGCACTGCAGAACAAATAACGATATTGCAAACCAACACACTGTTCCTCATATCTCGACAATTTCATGTTACATCAATGTACTTACATCCAGGGTGCAAAATTCTACCCATGGAATGGATTAAATCAAGCGATCCTTTAAATTATCGTTGCAATATTCTTTACAGTCGAATCCAGGAGTTCATTTTAACTTGAACATTCAAGACATATTAGCCCTGCCAATACACCAGTTAGGAACCTACAGAACAGTATTTTGGAAAAATAAGATATACTCGCTTTTCACTGATAGTGAGCTAGGTCTCACAATTCTTTGGCGGAAAGCCACGACAGTTAATGATTGTAGAATCGGCAAGTATAGCGTGGTGTAAGGAACCTACTTACTCTCTGTCAGGGTAAAAAAATGTTCTGTTCTTCTCCACTCCACCAGATAAAAACAGTGTGTGTGTGTGTGTGTGTGTGTGTGTGTGTGTGTGTGTGTGTGTGTGTGTGTGTGTGTGTGTGTGTGTGTGTGTGTTTGCATGCTCCGTGCTCCAGTACAAAACAATCAGTCTTGTATTAAGATCCCATTTTGTGATAGAATTCACTCTATCGCTATGCAACAAATCCATTGCTTTAAAGCATTATGATCTAGTAATAATAAGAAAGAGATTTTGATAGCATGTGTCTTCAAACCAGATGCCCTGCCCTTCTACAAATATAAAACCAGAGAGATCGCTGCTAAAACTGCCCGTTTTAAGATTTACAATATCATCTTTCCCTTTCTTTTGTTATGTTCTTTCGAAGGTAAAATACTGAAATCATAGTAAAAGCCCAACTTACTTACGGCTTTAGTAAAAGATTAACCTAGCTTTTCAGTAATAGTAGTAATTTCTGAAAAGCCTAGCAAGGTCATTATTCATTTTAATGACATATGGTTTATTGCTTTCACGGATCTAACAAAGCAAGATTTCGGTGAATGCATTTCTCCCATGTTGCCCAAGCTTTGCTTGAAATGGCAAGCAATATTGTGCTGCTAAGTGGAAACAAAAAAATCATTTCCAGTTATTCTATGCCAACATTAGGTAAACACTTATTGGGATCTTCCTGCAACACAACCCATCAGACAGCTTAACATATTCACAGAAAAGGTAGGTGCCCCTTCTTAGGGGTAAATGCCCCAAGGCTGAATCTTAGCAATAGTTGACGTCAAAATGGGCAGATCCAAAATCACATATATCTCATTTATTCACATCTATTCATAGACACCTATTATATTTTAACTTACATTAAGAGCCCTGGTGGCACAGTGGTTAGAATGCAGTACTGCAGGCTACTTCTGCTGACTGCCGGCTGCCGACAGTTCGATTTTCACAGACTCAAGGTTGACTCAGTCTTCCATCCTTCCGAGGTCAGTAAAATGAGGACCCAGATAGTTGGGGGCCATATGCTGACTCTGTAAACCACTCAGAGAGGACTGTAAAGCACTGTGAAGTGGTATATAACTCTAAATACTATTACTATTGCTGTTTATTTGCGTTCTATAGCCACCCATCTCAACAAGCAACACTGGATGGCATACATCTTTAAAAAAATAAACAATAAAACTATAAAACAAAAATGTTTATTTGCATCAAATGGCACATCACTAATGGAGCCCTGGTGGCACAGTGGTTAAAGTGCAATATTACAGGCAAACTCTGCTCACAGCCTGGAGTTTGATCCTAACAGGGCTCAAAGTTGACTCAGCCTTCCATCCTTCCAAGGTCGGCAAAATGAGGACCAAGATTGTTGGAGGCAATATGCAAATAATGCTTCTACATTGTAAACCATCCAGGGAGTGCTGTAAAGACTATGGGGTTGTATATAAGTCTAAATGTTATTGTTATTGCTATCACTAAACGTGTCCATGTTCACAAACCTATCCATAGCCATCTGCACTCACAATGCATCTGTCTACACCGGAAGCAGATCATCTAATATCTCCAAAAGCTTTAGGATGTAGAAACCTCAGATATGGGGTCCAGATATCCCTCAGTTCATAGATACAAGTCTCATACCTTTCAACCATTCTTCTTCTCTCTCGGTGTCCTGGCTATCCCATTATCCCATCTTGATTCCTTTCTCTCCAACTCTCCTAGATTCCATCTCACCAGTGAGGGTTGCAGAGATTGAAGGGGGTTAAGTAAAACATCTGCTTGATTGTCACTGAATACACTAAAAAAAATCCAGTGGTAGGAAAGCTCTCTTAATTATCACTAGCCACGCTGCAGAGCAATAATTCGCAAAGTCTGTTGGCTCTCTCTTGAATCAAAACTTGACTCTGAACGGTTTTATGTATACATCTGTTTTGACTTCTTGGCAATAATACAGGAGTGATATGCATTGCCTTTTGCTGTCTCAAAGGTGCTTTTTTCAAAAGGCAACTAGATTATGTTTTTCCTTCAGGAAAACATCTTTCTCAAGGAAAAACATAACCCAGTTGCCCTTTGAAAAAGCACCTTTGATACAACCACAACCTGGATGAGTGAGACTCTACATAGACATTGCCTTTTGCTAATGTATAGAGGCCATGAAAATAGATAGATTTAGATTTAGATTTATTATTAGAGTTGGAAGGTACCTTGTAGGTCATCTAGTCCAACCCCCTAGATAGATAGATAGATAGATAGATAGATAGATAGATAGATAGATAGATAGATAGATAGATAGATAGATAGATAGATGATAGATAGATAGATAGATAGATAGATAGATAGATAGATAGATAGATAGATAGATAGATAGATAGATACAGTAGATAGATACAGTAGAGAGAGAGAGAGAGAGAGAGAGAGAGAGAGAGAGAGAGAGAGAGAGAGAGAGAGAAAGAGAGAGAGAGAGATGATAGAGAGAGAGATACAGTAGGTAGGTAGGTAGGTAGGTAGATAGATAGATAGATAAGAGAGAGAGAGAGAGAGAGAGAGAGAGATACAGTAGATAGATACAGTAGATAGATAGATAGAGAGAGAGAGAGAGAGAGAGAGAGAAATAGAGAGAGAGATGATAGAGAGAGAGATACAGTAGATAAATAGACAGATAAATAGATAGATAGATAGATAGATAGATAGATATAGATATAGAGAGAGATGATAGATAGATAGATAGATAGATAGATAGATAGATAGATAGATAGATAGATAGATAGATAGATAGATAGATAGATAGATAGATAGATAGATAGAGGAGAGAGAGAGAGAGATACAGTAGATAGATAGATAGATAGATAGATAGATAGATAGATAGATAGATAGATAGATAGATAGATAGATAGATAGATAGATAGATAGATAGATATGGATATATGGATATATAGATATATAGATATATAGCTATATAGATATAGCTATATAGATATATAGTTTGTATAGGTACAAAATAGACTCATAAATTATAAAGAACCTTGATTGCCACCCAAATTAACAGGCCACATATAATTTCTTTTTGTCTGTCCCCATAACGTCTACTTATTTCATATTCTTACATTACACATTTAATATTTATGTATATTTACATTATATATACCTGGATGTGTGCGTGTTTCACAATCCACATCCATCAATATGTGAGAATGGAGTAAGGAAATAAAGACAATAATCTAGTATGACTTGGATCAAAATGTTACAGAAGTAAGGAGATAATAAAAATTATAGAAATGTGGTGAGTTTATCATATTATTACAGTCTATTGTCCTGCCCACAGAAATCTTCCACTAATCCCGATTGCTTCATTCGTGTGCAATATTTTATATTTTATATAATACTTTATTTGACAAAAGCTTTTAAGGTGCTACAGAGAATGAACCAAAATAGATATAAAATCAAAATGATTTTTTTTAACATGTGCCACCACCGTGATACTTCCGAGCAGCCAGAAAAATTATGCATGAACAGTTCCGTCTTACACTGTTGCCAGAAACATTTTTAATAACTGAAGTCGGCAAATGTCCAGGATAAAAACTCTACCTTTTGTCCATGGCTTAGCCCAGATGATGTGGCAGATGGTCACCTGGCCCTCATTAAAAGAAAGAGAGAGAGAGAGAAAGAGAGAGAGAGAGAAACACCTATCAGTTGCTGGAAGTGATCCATTTGCTACTGGGATGAGTCTAGAATCTATTTAAATTATTTATTTCCTTTTTTTTCTCCTCCTCTTCGGGATAAGAAACCTGAACTTGTACATAAACCAAACTTAACCTGTGGGATGCAAAGTCTTAGAGCACTCAAAGAGTTAATGGAGCTTTGCAATGGATTGGCTTCTGGGTTTTAGTAGCCAAAACCCTTTTACGGCATATAGTATGTTACTTGATCTATTGTGATGCGTTAATACCAGGGAATGAACATTATATCTTTCAAGCATTTATTGCTTTCCAGGAAATGTTCTTATTCCCATTTATATATTACAATCCCCATGATAAAGGGGTGTGTGAGAGCTAAAATGAAAAATATGTGCACTACAGATTATTTTTCAATCAGTAGAAATTGGGATATCTTCTATAATAAAATATCCAGTTAAGAGGAGTCTTCTTATTAAGTGATTTTTTTTTACCTCAATGCTGCAGCTTTGTGTTTCTACTCTTTGTGCCCCTTTTTTCTGGGACTTTTATTACTGTTATGATTTAATTTCTTATGTTTTTATCATTATAGCCTCCAAGAATCTCTTGCCCATAGAAACCATAACAATAAAATAAAATAAAGGTTCTTGAGTAGAGCTTAAAGGTTCTATTACTAAAGAAGGAATGCCATTCATTCTCTTGCTCAAACTACATTCCCACCCACTCTGTTTAAGTACTTCCTACATAGTACTTAAACACAGCCGTGGTGGCGCAGTGGTTAGAATGCAGTACTGCAGGCTATTTCTGCTGACTGCCTGCTGTCAGCAGTTCGGCAGTTTGATTCTCACCGGCTCAAGGTTGACTCAACCTTCCATCCTTCTGAGGTCGGTCACATGAGGACCCAGATTGTTGGGGGACATATGCTGACTCTGTAAATGCTATTGCTACCTAGTACTGTCTGAGTTGTTCCTGTGTAGCATAGCAGAAGCATCCTCTACTTATAAGGCTGACTCTCCTTTATTTTGCACTGAACATTGGCACTGATAAAAGGTGACTTATGATTGGTTTTCAGATCATTGTTGCAGCATCCCATGGTCACGTGATCAAAATTTAGGTGCTTGGCAACTGGTATATGACTGAGGGACAGTATGAAGGTCGCAATTGTGGGTATTGGAAGTAACGTTAATTTTCCAGCACCATTATAAGTTTGAATGACTAATGGATGAGGCCATCACTAAGCGAGAACTTCCTGTAAAAGAATCCCCACCCTGAAGACTAATATTTAGGTTCACTAGCCCTTGTAGTTCCCTATTCAAAGCCCCACGAAAAGGTGTCTAAAAATAGAATACAGGTAGCCCTCGACTTACAACCATAATTGAGCTCAAAATTTCTGTTGCTAAGTGAAACATTTGTTAAGTGGATTTTGCTTGCCACAGTTGTTAAGTGAGTCACAGCAGGTGTTAAGTTAGTAACACAGTTGTTACCGCATTTTTCGGACTATAAGACGCACCAGAGTATAAGACGCACCTTAGTTTTTGGGGAGGAAAATAAGGAAAAAGCTGATTGGCGGGTGGATCGGCCTCCCGGAATACCCCCAATCAGCTGTTCCAGAGGTGAATTTTAGCAACAGGTTCATTGGTTGCGAGCTCTCTGCCTTGTTTTTTTTCCTGCCTCTGAAACCTCCATTTCAGAGGCTTTTTTTTCCTGAAGCTCCGTTTCAGAGGCTTTTTTCAGCCTCTGAAACCTCAGTTTGAGAGGCTGGGTGGGGCTACATTCGGAGTATAAGACGCACCCATATTTCAACCTCTTTTTGGGGGGGGAAAGGTGCATCTTATACTGCGAAAAATACGGTAAGTGGATCTAGTTTACCCATTGACTTTGCTGGTCAGAAGGTCGTAGAAGATGATCACATGACCCCAGGACACTGCAACCATCATAAATATGTGTCAATTGCCAAGCATCTGAATTTTGATGATGTGACCACGGGGATGCTGCAATGGTCGCAAGTGTGAAAAATGGTCATAAGTCATTTTTTTCGGTGCCATTGCAACTTCAAATGATCATTAAGAGAACTGTTGTAAGTCGAGGACTACCAATATGGAATAAGGCATCCAAAACAACAGATATACACTTGAAAAGAGAGGTTTGTTTGAGATAATCTTTATTCTGAAAGACTCCATCTAAGAAATTTATATTTCAAAGGACAAAAGCTAATCTTAGAAAGCTTTCGTATACTGTAAGAAAAGTTGCCGAATTTCTTTTTATACAGTATTTAGTTGACAGTTCTTTGAGCCACTTCTTCACTGCAGTTTTCACTTCCCTGTCACTGGAATATAATCCTCCATACTCACCAGATTTAGCGCCTTCAGACTATCATCTCTTCGGCCCCATGAAAGAGGGTTTGAGTGGCAAACATTATTCCAGTGACGAGGAAGTGAAAACTGCAGTGAAGAAGTGGCTCAAAGGAACAGTCAGCAACATTCTCCATAGTGGGTGGAGCTAGCCGCCAAGATTGGGTATTGGCACAGCCTTCTAGCCAATTATGACTGAGTCTGGAAAAGTATAAAAGGTGGCTCTAGGCCTAGATTCCCCCTCTTTTGACTCAGTCATAGCCATCGACTAGTGCCTTTTTTCCAATCCAACTTCTGCTTAAATTACAATTGTAAGTCCTTTTTCCTTCTTCTAATACTAATTCCAAATTTTCTTTCCCTAATCGAGCTCCCCTGGTCCCTTTTTCTGGCAAAACATACCAGGGTGGAGGCAGTAGGCCGCAAGCCTGACTGTCGCTCGCCCCTCCAGCCGAAGGCCCAGTACAGTTTTTTTTTTTCCTTTTGTTTTTCCTCCTTTTATATATTTTTGCTGCGTTACCAACCAACCATATAACTCATACCGGCTGTAGAGGGTGAGGGAAAGGGCCCCTGGAGATTGAGGGGGCCAGCGGTATTCCACCGCTTATCTGGGCTTAAATTGAGGCCTCATTAATATCTGGCACCGGGTCTGGTCAACGAGGGGTTAACCACACCACCTCCAACCACAAACTGCCTATAGGAGAGCCGAGGGGCCATCAGGCAAGCTGACCCAGGGAAATTGAATTTGTTTTTTCCTTTTCTCTTCCCTCCTTTTGTGGTGCCACTGTTTTCCGCCGGCCAGCAACCTTGCTGAGCCGTCCGTGAGCCTTCCGATCCCCAGCTGACATCAAAGCGATCGGAAGAGCAATAAAGGCCTCGCCGGCAGTTTGGGCACCTAACGAGCCTCCGCGCCAATTTTAAACTGCCGGCTGTCAGAAATAGCCTTTCCGGTCCCTCGCTGGTGCCCGGAGGCTATAAAAGAGCTGAAAAACAGCTGACGCTCGTGGGACCGACGCGCGCAAGCCGTCGGCAGCCCACTGATTGAATTTTTTTTGCTGGTCCAAAAGCGCTCCGTGGCTGCGGAGGTGCTGATTGTGACAATTTGGCCAGACTTGCGCAAGCGGTCAGCGCCCAGCCAAGCCTCCAAACGTCAGCTGGAGACCTTCAAAGAGCTGAAAGCAATATTTTTGCTGGTTCCTTTTTTGCTCCCTGTCTTGTGCCTGCTTGCAGAGGAAGCTGGCAATCTGGGTGCTGCTGAGGGCTTGTCCCCTTTTTTTGCTTGAAACTTCAGAAATCAGTCAGTCTGTTCCAGGGGACTCAGAAACTGACAGTTAGTGGCTAGGCCTTAGCAGACTCCTTTCTCCTCGGCTGGAACTAATTGCCTCAGGAGACAGTCAGCCATTTTAGGAGTGCCTCGTGGGTGGCCGCCATTTTGAATTACACAGGACCGCCCACTTCAAAAAATTTTCTCTTTTCTTTTGAGGCCTCCTTTATTTAACTTGCCTTCTGTGCAATGGCTGACAAGAGCCAGCAATCTGGCAAGGCTCCTTTGATCCAAGGCCCTGTCGGTACCTGTCTCTAGTGCCTGGGCCGGCTGCTTCCATTTGAGCTCCTCTGCATTGATCGGCTTGTCTTCAGCCTGGTAAGTGTGCAGGCAGTCTTTGAGAGTGCCGGTGGCCATCTTGAAGTCTCCCACAGGGTGGCAGCCATTTTGATTGCCCTCAGAATTGAAGGCACTAAGGGCGTGGCCTTTTTGTTTCAAATACCAAAAGTGGGCAGAGACCATATTGAAGCCACATCAAGGGCAGTGGCCATTTTGGATGCCCTTTCTTGCCGGTGGCCATTTTTAAGGCCTAGTATGGGCATTGGCCATTTTGAAAGACCAACTAAGGGCAACTGCCATCTTGTTGACCTCATTTAAGGGTGGTGGCCATTTTAAGTGACTGTTTGGACCTACTAATTTACCCAGGCCTTTCTGAGGCCTACCTTGTTGACAGAGGCCTTAGATAAATATGGATACTGTTATTCTAATTGAGCTGACAAAGATTCAGACTAGTTGCCTGTAGGTCTGCCTCAGGAGTACCTGTTCAAGCATCAACTTAGAATGAAGAGTCTATATTTTAAAAATGGCTTGAACAAGGGCTTTCAGCAGAATTTAGAAGTAGTAAGCTACAGATCTCACATAAAAGGAACAAATGAGCCTAGTGAGTAACTCCAGTAACATTTTAAAACCAAGCTTTTTTTTCTGGAGTCTGTGAGCCCAGCATAACTGGAACTATATACAGTGTATATAACTATATACAAACTATCAAATTTTTCCAGTATTTGAAAGTATCAGTTTTTCATGAACTGAACTTTAAGACAAGAGACCATGATTTGTAAATTGGAGTTGATTTTAAAATGATGCCTTTTACAAAGGATATTGCCCCATCCAGAGTACTCTGCCCTACTCATTCCTACCTAGCATCCCCCAGGAAGGATGCCAGGGAATTCTCATTAGCTCCCTCTGGCATTTGGAACCAGACAGCCCCACACTCCAGACAGCTCCACCCACAAGCCAAAATCAACCTACTGCTCCATCAGCAGCAGCTCAAGTGGATGTCCAAGCTAGGTCAATGGAGTCCACGGTAGTGACGCGCCGGATGGCCTGGCTTTGCAGCTGGCCAATTGACATGCGGTACAAGTGGAAATTACCCTCTGCCCCGATCACCAGGCAGTCCTTGTTTGGTGAGGCCCTGAATCCCATCCTGCTTGAGACTAAGGACAAGCGCAAGGTCCTTCCCTCAGCCACCCGGAAAGTCCCTTTCCGTGCCACCCCCTTACCAAGGAGGGCTTCCAGGGGGACCTTCCAGTCTTCCAATAGACATCAGGGTAACTACTAGGGACAGTATCAGGGGCATAGCCAAGGGCAATGCAGTTCCCATCAGAGATTCTCTTCGGGCCAACCCTTCAGGGGTAACCAATTCATACGGCCCTTTAGAGGGGCCGGTGGTCGCCCTTTCCACCAGAACAAGTAACCTCCGGCCGATCCTCCCACAGGGGGTCGCCTGGCTCCCTATGCCAGTGGATGGGAGAAAATCACCAATGATGCATGGGTTTGTGAGACCCTGGCTTCAGCGCTCTCACTTGAATTCATTTCCACCCCCACCCCCCGAGGTTCTTCTCCGCTGCCCCTTGTCATCAAATTCTGCAAAACGGGTCCTCATGAATCAGGCCATCCAGCACATCCTGGACATTCGAGTCATCCACCAGGTGCCTGAGGACCAACAGGGGCAGGGCTTCTACTCCATGTTGTTTGTAGTGCCCAAATCCTCGGGAGGATGGAGAGCCATTTTGGACCTCAAGTGTCTCAACAGGTATGTCATCCATTTAAAAAAAAAAAATCAAAATGCACACCCTGAAATCAACTCTGGCAAGTGCTCGGAAGGGAATCTACTCACATCCATAGATCTCTTGGAGGATTACCTCCACATCCCAATTCGGCCATCTCACCGCCAATACTTACGGTTTTGCTATGCAGGGGTGCATTATGAATATGGGGCGCTCCACTTTGACCTGTCCTCAGCGCCAAGGGTCTTCACCAAGGTCCTGGCAGCCTTGACCGCTCACTCAGATCCATTTCCATCAGGATCCAGTGCTATCTGGACGATATTCTCATCTCCTCAGCCTCCCCTTCTCAGGCTGAGAGAGATGTCCAGGTAGTGCTTAACATGCTGGAACTCCATGGCTTCTTGCTCAACCGATCCAAGAGTCAGCTTGTCCCCGCCACCAGAATTGTCCATCTGGGTGCAATCATTGATTCCCTGGGGTGTAAGGTGTGCCTGTCCCAGGATCGGAGAGACAGTCTATTGGCTTTAACCCAGCAAGTTCTGAGACAAAACTTAGCTCCACTGAATTTGCTGTCCTCCCTCCTGGGCAAGATGATTTCGGCCATTCACATTGTCCCATGGGCTCACTTACACTCCAGAGACCTCCAATGGCTCCTTCCCTATCAGGGTCAGGGAAGGGCCCATTCCCCAGTCAAAGTGAGACTCCAGCCCTCAGTCAGGAAGTCTCTGATTTGGTGGACCACCTCTGCTGTCCACAGGGGCACCTGCTTCCTTCCCCCAAGACAAATCTTAGTCACCACCGATGACAGCCTATCGGGTTGGGGGGCACACGCTGAAGCACAGGCGGCACAGGGCACATGGTCGTTAACTGAGACAACTCTAAGCATAAACGTTTTGGAGCTACGGGCTCTGTTCCTTGCTCTGCAGCAGTTCAGACCTCTTGTGGAGAACTCTCATGTCATTATACTTACTGACAATGTGGCCACCAAGGTCCACATAAACAGACGGTGGGACCATGTCACGACAGCTCATGTCAGCTCATGTCAGAGGCCATGTCAGAGGCCATGTGGTTGGGGCTATGGGCAGAACAATACCTATTGTCTCTTTCTGCTGAACACATCTCTGGGGTAAGCAACGTCAGGGCAGACTGGCTCAGCCGGAACCAGATAGACCACTCAGAGTGGAGCTTACACCCAGACCTTTTCCACCAACTTGTGGGTCAATTCGGTCAACCTGTGATGGACCTTTTTGCCACCCCGGGGAATGCCCAGCTGCCCAGGTTTCTGTTCCAGTATCAAACTCAGGGGGCAGAAGGGGTGGACGCCCTCCACTGCACCTGGCCTCAGGGGTTGCTTTACGCTTTTCCCCCCATCCTCATCATTCCGCAGGTCATCCAGAAACTCCTGGAAGAAAGAGCCGAGGTGGTACTTCTGGCACCCGACTGGCCAAGGAGAGCCTGGTATGCCGACCTGGTCTCCTTGTCGGTCTCACCCCCTTGGAGGATCCCTCCGACAGAGTGGTCGCTGCTCCAGGGGTCAGTGCAGCATCCAGAGCCGCACTGGTTGCAACTGACCGCCTGGCACTTGAGCGGCTCACTCTGAGGAGCCGCCAAATCCCTGAGGACGTTCTGGAGGTCTTGCTTGACTCTCGCAGACCGTCCACGCATCGTAATTATGCAGCCTCTTGGAAGGCTTTCTGCTCATGGTGTGCTAGGGAGGGTTATTCCCCACTGGATCTTTCGGTCATAAATGTCCTTTAATTCCTACGCCAGGGGCTAGCTAAGGGTCTTTCCCCAAGTACCCTCAACCGCCAGATTGCTGCCCTGTCCATGGTGCTGCCCTGTCCCTCTCTGGGGAAACTCTCTGCTCACCCCTTAGTCTCCAGGTTCCTAAAGGGCGCAATGAATAGATGCCCTCCTGTAGTGCATAGGTATCCCACCTGGGACTTGTCCAAAGTGTTATTAGCACTCATGGGGGGGGCGCCTTTGAGCCTTTGCACTCTGTCTCTCTGGCCCACCTAACATACAAGGTGGTTTCCCTGGGGGCTGTCACCTCTGCCCGTCGCATTTCCGAACTGGCAGCCCTTTCCATCAGGAGTGATCTCTGTGTGTTCCACCAGGGCAGGGTGGTCTTGCGGTTGGATCCCACCTTTCTGCCAAAGGTAAACTCTTACTTTCATTGGGCTCAGGAGGTGGTATTACCTTCCTTTTACCCTTCTCCATCTTCAGACATTGAAGGACAGTGGCACCTCCTGGACGTGAGGCGCGCACTGTACACTTACATACAAGGACCTCTGCCTTTTGCAAGACTGAGGCCTTGTTTGTCTCTTTCCACCACACTTCCTTGGGGAGGAAAGCATCCTCTGTCATGGTGGGTTGGTGGATTCGTAATGTCATTAACACTGCATATGAACAAATGTCCTTGCCACGACCCACCAGGATTACGGCCCATTCCACATGCAGTGCAGCCACCACTGCGGCTTGGAACACGAGGGCTTCCATCGAGGAGATCTGCTGGACTGCCACTTGGGCATCTCCAACGCCATTTGTCCGGCACTACAGACTGGACACTTTTGCCTCTCAGGAGGCTGATCTTGGGCGCAGAGTGCTGGAACAGGTAACATTGGAGGGCGGTGGTCCCAGCCAGAATCAGGAGGCCCTCCCTGGGGACTAAATTACTTTGGTATGTCCCAATCTTGGCGGCTAGCTCCACCCACTATGGAGAATGAGACGTTGTACTTACCTGAGACGTCCATTCTCGTAGGGTGGAGCTAGCCGCCAAGTCCCTCCCTTCTAACATGTTCTGGCTGGACGAGGAGCCTATTACTCGTATAGTCATTAGGTATCTAGGTGTATTAGTGTACATAGTTATCTTCTCTCTGTAGGTAGTTAGGTTAGGTAGTTAGGTCGCTCACATATCAACTCATGTGTAATTTTCTGTGATTGGACAGTTAATAAACTTGTTAGATTGATGGCACTTGAGTCTGGCATTTATCCCTCGTCAAAAGAGGGGGAATCTAGGCCTAGAGCCACCTTTTATACTTTTCCAGACTCAGTCATAATTGGCTAGAAGGCTGTGCCAATACCCAATCTTGGCGGCTAGCTCCACCCTACGAGAATGGACGTCTCAGGTAAGTACAACGTCTCATTTTACAAGGCAGGGATACATGCTCTCATTCGAAGGTGGAACATTGCTATTGAGAGAAACAGTGACTATGTTGAGAAGTAGGGATGTGATCCACAGAGGACCAGCTTCGTTTTGATGTATGCTACATGTTCCTGTGTTGGTAATTATACTTGTCCTAAAGAAAATGGCATTACGTTTTGACTCACCCTCGTATATGAAAATTTATAGGGAAAAATACCAAAACATTTTCCCTCTTAATTAGACTATCTCAGCAGGCAGGGTGTCTAGCAAATCACACATAACTCTTTCTAACTTGTCTGTTAGAAGATGCTGCTTCAAGCTGCTACAATAAATACTACTCCTCTGGCCTTTCTTGGCTCCAGTAGCAATCAAAGAGTGATTCACATTCACCAGGGTTCAGGGCCAAAATAGATATAAAATGGACACTCGAAGCCCCTATCAAAACAGGGGCAGCAATGGCATTAGTCAAAACTGAGAAGACTAGCTTAGCTGGCAAATGCTGAGGCACAAAAGAAATTAAGTTGTATTTCCTGGGATACTGTAGAAGTGAAAGTTGGGACTTTGAAGAAGCAGGATGGGGGGGAAACAATACTGATTCTTTTGAACTTTGGTTTGAAGAAGACTCCTGACAATACTATGGACAGTCAAGAAAGATGATCAAACATATCAACCCACAGTGTTCACTTGAGGCACAACCACTAGCCTCAAATTGTCTGTCATGGTATGCAGGGGTGAAATGCTACCGGTTCAGACCGGTTCTCCCGAACCGGCAGTAAAAAATGCTACCAATTCGGGAGAACCGGTATTTCAGACGATCAGGTGGGCGACGATCAGCTGCGACGCATGATTTATATTAGCTAGAATCGTCGGATTTTCTGCTTTCTACCTAATCTAAATCGCGTGTCACAGCGGATTTCCCCCCTCACTGTTCTACTTACCGTATTTTTCGGACTATAAGATGCACCGGAGTATAAGATGCACCTTAATTTTTGGGGAGGAAAATAAGGGGGGGGGATTCTGCCTACCAGTATCCATCTGGCTAGCATCCTTAGCAAACAGCCTGGAACAGGTATATTAGCCTTGCAAAGGTCCGTTTGAACGGCTGCTTTTTCAGTCTTGCAAAGCTCAGTTTGAGAGGTTGTTTTAGCCTTGCAAAGCCTTGTTTCAGAGGCTGCTTTTTCAGCCTTGCAAAGCTCTGTTTCAGAGGCTGGGCAGGGCTACATTCTGTGTATGACACACCCAGATTTTCACCCTCTTTTAGGGGGGAAGGTGCATCTTATACTCCAAAAAATACGGTACCTTTGCAGACTCGGAAGGCTTTTTTAGTGCTGCACAGATGCGCCTCAGGTGCGCATGCGCACACAAAGTGCACACTCAGTAGCAGACTCACAGAACCGGTAGCACACTTCAAAGGATTTCACTGCTGGGTATGTGGCAATAACCTTGGAAGGTGGGGGGAAGTGGGAACCGCCTGCAGCTCTATGTGTTGTCTAAGAGTAGCCAATTGAATCAATCAATCCATGTAATAACACTGGCCAATTCCCCTTTTTACAACCCTATTCTCTCTTGCACACACAAATCACTCTTACTGACATAAATACAAAAGTACTGTACACATGTACAATCTCCTTAGAACAGGGCTGTCAAACTCGCGGCCTGTGGGCCAGATGCGTCATGCGCCGCCCACGCCCAGTTTAGCGAAGGGGGGGAAAGTCGTGATACGTCACATGATGCCGCCATAAGGATGCATTTTTGACACCTCTGCCTTAGAACAAAAACAGCATAGGAAAACCCAAGTGGAGATGAATGTGTTGAGAAGGACAGCAACATTTGAAAAGGAAAGGGGGGGGAGGAAGGAATATGTCAGAATGGAGACAAGTGAGGGGAAAAGGCTAGGGAGTTAGAGATAGGAGTTATTAGACACTGCACAAAGAATTAACTTTCACTAGGCAAGCAGTCCTGCTGTTATTTGAACCTTGTGCCAATTCCTGTTTCCAACAGCTTCTACTCTTATCAACAAACGAAAGACAAGCCATTCAGTTCATAAGTAATTATTTGGGGAAAGACCTGTATTATGTTAATTCACTAATTAACACACAAGGGAACAGAAGGAAACTACAGGTTCACCTGATCACAGCATAATTTTTTGTCACGTTCAACTTTCACTGCTAATGTTTAATGTTCTGCTAAGATCCGTCTTGCGGTTCTTTCCCCTCTAAAATAAGCTTTCATTTCTCTAACTTTTTTTCCCCCCTTACGGTGGCAAAGGATGCCGCTGCTGTTTTCTGTGCCACATTTATTTCCCCATCATTCTGAATCCGAGGCCCATGGGAAGAATTCACTTGTGAGATAAACCTTTAGAATGAAACAGGAGTATGGGAAAGTTATTGGAGGTCATAGGAATGCAGATGGTACAGTGAAAGATGGGGCATTCCCAGGCACCCACAACTAAGTAAGTACAATACCACACTTCACCTAGGAGAATTTCACTGACATTTTCTGGTTCTTTGCAAACAAATTTTGAAAGCCTATGAGCAAGGATGATAGACAAGTCATCTGTCAAGGACGCTTTGATTTGGATTTTGTGCTCTAGGCAAACTGATAGCCTAAATGCCCCCTTCCGACTCCTTTCATTCCATGAGAAAAAAAATGCAGGGGTTTTTTCTTTCTGGTTAGCAATTTTTATTTATTTATTATCTCTACCGCATCCTTCTCATACAGATCCTTCTTTATCTGATCCAATTTATCATTTGCTGGAGGGCATGAATGCTGAAATCTGCTTCGATACTCTTGAATACGCTTCCATGATCTGCTTCCATTCTCTTAAAGGACACATAGTCAAAAGTTTCACCCTCTTGTAAGGTAGCTTGAGAAAAGTCATTCCAAGTTTGAGAGGGTTCTCATTTGCGCTGGATGATTGCTAGATATGAGATCAGAGCAGAGATTGGCATTTATTTCCATCTTCCAGACAACCCATCTGCTGCGGGCTGTTTTAGGGGAGGGGGAAAAATGAAACAAGGCTGGAAGCCAGCCAGAGACGTTTTGGAAGCACCATCAGAACTGTCACAAGAAGGTCATCTTCCAGACATTGAACCTCGCATTGTGGAACAAATCCTGTTCTCCTGCGTATTGAAGTTTCCAAGTGAGAACTGCCTTCGCTACAGATTGGTATTGACACCTGTGTTTTTGAGATGAGGTACAAGGTACAAGGGCCGTGACACTACAAAGTACATAGACTGCATGAGAGACAAAGCACTTTTCCCCCCCTAATAGAGGCTAAAGCTACTTGGAAAATATTGTGCCAATGGTGAGCATGATCGAGGTCCAAAAATGAAACTCCTTATATATTGGGAGGATATCAAATTCGGAGAGGCTGACATGAAGAGGAAAACTGATTACCTGACTTAACAGAACAGAATAGAATAACATAGTTGGAAGGGACCTTGGAGGTCTTCTAGTCCAACCCCCTGCCCAGGCAGGAAACTCTACATCACTTCAGAAAATGGTTATCCAACATCTTCTTAAAAAAACTTCCAGTGTTGGAGCATTCACAACTTCTGGAGGCAAGTTTTTTCCAACAATTAAATCAGTGGAACTACTTGCCTCCGGAAGTCGTGGATCCTCTAACACTGGTGGTTTTTAAGAAAAAATTGATTGAGTCCTACGGGAGTTGGGCAGCATATAAAAACGACCAAATAAATTTAACAACAATTTGTCTGAAATGATTTAGGGCAGGGGTGTCAAACTAGATTTCATTGAGGACCGCATCAGGGTTGTGTTTGACCTTGGGGGACCGGGGTGGGTGTGGCCAGGGTGGGTGTGGCCATCTCAATGTCACTCGTGTCAGGAGCGCCTGTGTTGGCCTCAGAGCGCTCTTCCAGTGAAAACGGGCTCCCGAACTCCGTTTTCGGCTGCAATGGCCTCCTGCAACCCTCTGCCAGCGAAAACGGAGCACAGGAGGACCATACGCAGCCCTCCCGAGCTCCGTTTTTGCTGGCAGAGGCACTGCAGGCCGGTCCTTCGCTGTTTCCAAGGAGGCCCTGTGGGCCACATCTAAGCACCCCACTAGCCGGATCTGGCCCTGGATCTTGAGTTTGACACCCCTGGTTTAGGCTATCCTGCCTGAGCAGGGGGTTGGACTAGAAGACCTCCAAGGTCCCTTCCAACTCTGTTCTTCTATTCTGTTCTGTTAACTCAGGTTATCAGCTTTTCTCTTCATGTCAGCCTCTCCCTACTTTATATTCTGCCAATCTATCAGAAGTACAATTGCCTCATTGCAGATACTAAACTTGACTTAGCATTATGCCCAAATGTCAATATTTACCAATGAATGAGTCAGCTTCTCACATGTGTATTTCTTGTACAGGTAAGTCCTCCACTTACAATCAAAATTGAGCCCAAAGTTTATGTTGCTAAGTAAGTTAAGTGAGTTTTGTCCTATTTTACAACATTTCTTGTCACCGTTGTTAAGTAAACCACTGCCATTGTTAAGTTAGTAACAAAGGCTGTTAAGTGAACTTGGATTCCTCGTTGACTTTGCTTGTCAGAAGGTCGCAAATGGGGATCACATGATCCCAGGATGCTACAAACAGCATAAATACATGCCAGTTGCCAAGTGTTCGAATTTTGATCATGTGATGCGGCAACGGTCGTAACTGTCAAAATCATTCATAAGTCACATTTTTCAGTGCTTGTTGTAACCTGGATTGGTCACTAAGTGAACTATTATAAGTCGGGGACTACCTGCCTAGCAAACTTTTCAACTGATTGTGCTGACGTTAACTTGGACAGCTACTAAAGATTAGGCTGGAAGCAATGGAAATTATGAGCTAAAACATCTGTTGGGCAGCAGGTTAGAAAAGGCTGTTTGCCTAACCTTCAAATTTTAATTTTTAAAATGGATATTATGGAAAAAAAACCTGGAAAAACTAAGATGATCAGAAGAAAACCAAATAAATATGTCATGTCAAGATGTGTCTGATTTTTTTTATTATTCTTAATATAGGAAATAAAAAATAAAAATGATTGACAATTGACCCAAATAGACAGAGCTTTAAAAAAAACTTCTTACTGTGTTTCTGATCTTAAGTATAATCAAGAAAAAGTGTAGAAAAGGTTATATGCATTCAGTCCCACAGAAAACCGTATTTACCACAAAATTAAGGATATCTTTCCTCTTACATGTAGGTTTCCAGCTGTTATGAATGTGAAAAATGTCTTGAATATGTTTTAATGCACAATATCCCTTATGGAGTATAGAAAAGGATTTTTTTAAAAAAACAATCAAGCGATGCACAGGATTTTACATTATTTCTTCACCTTATATTTCTTCTAAACATGAATTTGAGGTAGCATGTTATAGTTGGGAAATTCTATTTCAAGAAGTCCAACTCAACATAAAAGCATTAGCAGATTAGTTAGCCTGACAAGACAATCCATGAAATGGCCAAACTACCAGAGCTTACACACACACACACACACAAAATAAAACCCTGAAGAGAAAAATCAGAAAGATGGGTTCTCCCGTCAGATATGTTTTATTTTTAAGAGCAGACAGCCTCTGTTTTGTCTTGCCTTTGGATATTTGTCTTTCCTCCTCCAAGTCTACATGAAAACAAGTTTCCTCAGCAAGAAGGCTGGGCTTAGTAACCTGAACAGCAAGGTTGGAACAGGGAAGCGAGTTGTGGTATGTAATTGCTATGGACTGAGATCTAGGCGTGCAAATTTGCCCTCAGGTATCATGTGTGCAACAGATCCAGGAGCACCTACTCCCTGACTTGAAAATGACAGAGATCGACCTGTTTGGAAAGCTATCGTTCCTTCCTTCTCCCATTTCTTTTTCTTCTCAGTTTTCTCAGTCTTTGACATCTTTACATCTATTAAAACTCTGAGGTCTTTATATATACCGTATTTTTCGGAGTATACCTTTTTCCTCCCTAAAAGAGGCTGAAAATTTGGGTGCGTCTTATACTCCGAACGTAGCTTTTCCGAAGCTTTTTTTTCCAGCCCTAACAAGGTGCTAACGGCTTCCTACTCCGTTCTTCCTTAATCCTTAATGGCTTCCTAAATCTTCCCAGCTTCCTACTCTGTCCTTCCTTAATCCTTAACAGCTTCCTTAACATTCCCGGCTTCCTACTCCGTTCGAAGAAGTTTTTTTCCATCCCTAAGTCTTTGCAGGCTTGTTTTCATTCCTACTCCCTCTGAAAAAGGTCTTTTCAGCCCTAACGAGGTACTAATGATCTTACCGGCTTGCAGCATTTATTTATTCCTACTCCCTCCGAAGTAGTTTTTCCAGCCCTAAGTCTTTGCAGGCTTGTTTTCATTCCTACTCCCTTCAAAGAATATTTTTTTCAGCCCTAACCAGGGGATAAAATAATGTGCTGAAGCTGAACAGACTAAGGACGCTAGCCAGATGAATACCTAGTAGGTAGATTTTTCCCTATTTTCCTCCCCCAAAACTAAGGTGCGTCTTATACTGCGCTGCGTCTTATACTCCGAAAAATACAGTAATAAAAACTCAGAATTCTCCAAAGCAGGGGTGTCAAACTCGCGGCGTCACATCGTTGTCACATGATGTATTGCGACTTTTCTCTCCTTCACTAAACTGGGGGTGGGTGTGGCCAGCGTGTGACGCATCTGGTCCATGGGCCGCAAGTTTGACACCCCTGCTCCAAAGGGATCTAGTCTTTAGTACATGCCCTTGTCACGATGTGAATAATTGCCAGTTGTGCATCTCTACTATTTTTGTATTTATTGTATTTCTAATCAAGCAGACATGTGATATGCTTTACTACGCATGCGTGCATTCCAGGAGTTTTGCCTACTCCCACTTCCCTTCTTCTTTGATGCCTGCCCGAAGGCAGAGGTGAATCCATTAGCTGAGAAGATGTAGTTTATTAAGGGTTTATTCTTTTGTTACTTTTGTACTGAAATAAATATTTTGTTAATTAGATTTGAATCTCGGTTTTATTTTCTAAGTACGAATGACTTCAAGGAAGCAAGATCCTAAGATCGCCTCTGGTAGGAAAATTCCTATCTGACAGCCCTCTCTCCAGATGGGTTAATGAAGGAAAGGAATTAGTAAATTAGTGGCAGACTGATTTCTCGGAAATAAACCTTATCCACTCTCCCCAAAGGTTATTAAAAGGCTATTCTGGGATTTTAAGAATTATCTTCAATTCCTTATGGAAACCAGTGGGAGTGTAAGCCAGTACATACTATGCAAGCACATAAGTGTTCCACCCATACTACTTAGCCTTATATCACCTTTATCAGGCAGATCAGACAAGAGAACACGACCAGATAAGTTAATTCTACTTTATTGCAAAGCTCCATTAACAGCATCTTGCAGGTCTGAAAGTACAATTCTCCCACCATCTCCTTTAAAGCTGAGAATTTAGGCAGGGTCGCTTCTTGTTTTGCCTGCTAGGCAGCTGTGGGCTATGCTGGCTCTTATCTGACCATTCTCTAAGCAGCATCTCTTCCAGCCAAGGTCATTCCAACATAACATTAGACCTTGTGAATTTTCTGCCTTATAATCCTTCAATACTCCAGGATCCTCTCCTTTTCCCCCCTCAGTGGTATCATCTAATTAAACTATGCTGGTTGAATGATTTCCCTGTAATTGCTTAATGCATATATTTTCCTTGACATAAAACTGAGTTGTTTTTTTAAACCAACATGCTTAAAAGACAGTATCAACAGAGAGAGATGGAAGAGAGATGTTAATGCGTTCACTTCAGCAGAGATCCCATTAGTAAGGCATAACAAATATTTCCAAATCTGTATCAAGATTTGTAATAAAGAAGCTGACCAGTTATTCCACATAGTGTTGAGCAAACAAAAAATAATGAGCTTAAAAGAAAGTGGTTGAGGGAGAGAGATTTAGCTTAACGCTAAGGAAAATTTTCTACCCCAAAGAATAGACTGCAAATTGAAATTGAAGTACCAGCAAGGGTCCAGAATTTTAAAGCACAGCAAAAAAAAAATATTAATGTAGCTACATACCTGCTAGAAAGGATTAAACTTAATTAATCAAGCTCTCAAACACGTGAGGTGAGCCGAGTTCCTTTCTTAGTTATCTTCCAACCTTCCAACATTTAAACAGCAAAAAGATTACAGGAAAACAGATCCTGATCCTGCAAAATCACATTGCAGGTTTTAAGTCCTACTCTATTAAGAAAAGCAATATTTGTTTGTCCTGCTAGAATTTCAAACAGCTTAAATCAATGTTTTTCAAACCATTCACAATATCTAGTCAACTCAATACAGAACAGCTGCCTGACCAAAAAAAACAAAAAAAGAATTTGGGGAAACAAAACAAAGTGACTTCCTCCTTCGTTCAGAGCATTGTTCAGATAAATAATTCTTCATTTTAAAGCTTACTTCAGCTATATTAGGAAATCATTTTCTCCACTAAAAAAAAAGGAACAATTCAGCAATTGGTAAACACATGGTCCAAAAACCCAGCAGAACTCTTTCCGTGTAAATCTAAACTCAATACAGGTGGTCCTCAACTTACGACCACAATTGAGGCCAAAATTTATGTTGCTAAGTGAGAAATTTGTGAAGTGAGTTTTGCCCCATTTTACAACTTTTCCTAGCACGGTTGTTAAGTGAATCATTGCAGTTGTTAAATTAGTAAAATGGTGGTTAAGGGAATCTCGTTTCCCGAGTTTGCTCATCAGAAAGTCACAAAAGGAGACCCAGGGATACTGCAACCGTCATAAATGTGAGTCAGCTGTCAAGCATCCGAATGTAGATCAAATGACCATGGGGATGCCGCAACGCTCATAAGTGTGAAAAATGGTCATAAGTCACTTGTTTCAGTGCCATTGTAACTTCGAATGGCCACCAAGCGAACTGTTATAAGTCGAGAGCTACCTGCATTTACAGGTAGCCCTTCCTACTTTTTAGGCAGTATTCCTAAATCACTTCAATAATGTATTTCTTACAGGCAATCCTCAGTTTACAATCATTCATTTAGTGACCGTTCGAAGTTACCACAACATTGAAAAAATGACTTATAATTGGATTTCACACATACAACCCAGGGGTGGGTTCCACTTATCTTCGCCACCGGTTCGCATCGCGACGTTTTGCACGTTCGCTCTCGCTCCACTCGCGCGTGCGTTCCCCTCCCGTGCAATTTCACTTCCGCGCATGCTCAGTAGCAGGATTCAGCCAGAAACACAGCTGAGGAGCTGATCAGCTGTGCTTTGGGCGAAGAAATAAAGATGAGTATTAACCTGGGGGCGGGCAGGAGGGCTCTTTTTCAAGCCGCAGAAGAGGAGAAGCCATCCGAACACAGAAAAATTCACCAAAAAATTCCCCAAAAAAGATGGCGGCGCCCACGGACCGGCACCGACCGAACCGGATCCATGACGCCATCGTCGCGTCACCAGCAGGTCGCTAACGGTTTGGATGATTTGGTCCAAACTGGGAGGAACCCACCCCTAATACAACCATTGCAGCATCCCCATGGTCATTTGATCAAAATTCAGGCCCTTGGCCACTGGCATGTATTTCTGACAGTTGTGCTGTCCTGGGGTCACATAAGCACCATTTGTAACCTTTCTCAGCCAGCTTCTGATAAGCGAAGTCAATTTGGGAAGCCAAGTTAGCTTAACAACTGCATGGTTCACTTAACGCCTGCAGTGATTCGCTTAACAACTGAGGCAAAAAGGTCATCAATTGAGGCGCAACTCACTTAAAACTGCCTCATTTAGCAATGGAAATTTTGGGCTCCATTGTGATCCTAAGTCAAGAACTACCTATACACAATATCGCAGGGGTCTTCAAACTTGGCAACTTTAAGACTTGTGGACTTATGCTATGTTGGCTGGAGAATTCTGGGAGTTGAAGTCCACAAGTCTTAAAGTTGCCAAGTTTGAAGACCTCTATCTCAGAGCCACTGCTATTCCAACTGCCTCACTTTCTTCTGAAACCAAAAGGAGGACTTTAAAACTGAAACGTTTGTCTGGCTTCTCTTTATCTCCAAACAGGGAAACTATAATTTGCTCAAACTGCCATTTATTAATAAAAAAGTACCCAAGACCATGACCGATCATGGTTTCGTCGACATTAGTTATGAAGACTAAATCATGATCAGTCATGGTCTCGGGTCCTTTTTTATTAATAAAACAAATTTCTATTTCATAACAAATTTCTGTTTCCTGAATTCAAAGGTGAAGAAAAAAACGGCAGCTTACTCTAAGCTACCAAAGGAATTTTAAGCTTCTTGTCCTTGTGTGAGAAATAGGAAGGAAGGGAAACGCTCAAGCCCACAACTCATTCTTCTGAGAGGAAATCAGAGTTTGTTATTATATCAGAAGTGTGTATCGGGCTAGTCAAGGTTTTCTACACCGGCAAGGAATTACATTGCCTCCACACTCGACATCCCCAGACAGATTCAAGGTGATCAGGTAAATAAAGTTAATACAAAGAATTAGGAAGCTACATAAACAAAGGGTTTTTTTTCATTTAACAACCACCAAGAATCCTGTCCTTTATATATTTTAGTCCCAAGCTTTGAATCTTGAGTCTTCTTCTCCCTCCAACAGTAATACAAATACTTGATTTATGGTCTTGAAACTTTCTGCTATATGCCTCTTGTTTACAAAAATAGTTTTTTCCACTGTGAAAATCTGAGATTTCCAACTCAGCAGCTTCGACTCGTGAAGGTCTAAATGTGTTCTGATCCTGTTTAAAAACTTTTACCATATTACCTGGAGTGTCAAAAAGAAAATCAGAATACGCATTTGTTTTCTATTTCTATACTGTTTTTTTTTTATTAAGGGACAAAGCACTTTAAGAAATCATCAGAATGTTATGAGGAAAAACAGTAAAAAAAAAACTAAGATTCAGAATGCATTCAAAAACAATAAACAATAAACAACAGTTCATTTAAAGGACAAACACAGGGAGAATTAAAGGTTTCAGAAGATCAATATGAAAGGGTTGCTTTTAAAAAGTTGGTTCAAATACCGTATTTTTCGGAGTATAAGACGCACCTTTTTCCTCCCTAAAAGTGGCTGAAAATTCAGGTGCGTCTTATACTTCGAATGTAGCTTTTTTTTCCAGCCCTAACTAGGTGCTAACAGATCTTCCCAGCTCTTACCTTGCAGGCTTTTTCATTGTTACTCTCTCCTAAGTCTTTGCAGGGTTTTTTTTCATTGCTCTACTTGCTCCGAATAAGTTTTTTTTCTAGCCCTAACCAGGTGCTAACGATCTTCCCAGCTCTTACCGGCTTGCAGGCTCTTTCATTGTTATTCTCTCAGAAGGTTTTTTTAAGTCCTAACCTGGAGATAAAATAATGTGCTGCAGCTGCTCCGAATAAGTTTTTTTTTAGCCCTAACCAGGTGCTAACGATCTTCCCAGCTCTTACTGGCTTGCAGGCTCTTTCATTGTTACTCTCTCAGAAGAAGGTTTTTTTAAGTCCTAACCAGGGGATAAAATAATGTGCTGAAGCTGACCAGAGTAAGGACACTAGCCAGATGAATACCTGGTAGGCAGATTGTTTTCCCCTATTTTCCTCCCCAAAAACTAAGGTGCGTCTTATACTCCGGTGCGTCTTATACTCCGAAAAATACGGTACATTAGTCTTGGGTCCCGACATCTACAGAGAAGTTACAATTTCACACAAAAAAACTGTATAGTGTTTGCAAAAGAAATGGAAAATAGTCATAAGCTTCAAGAGCTTACCATATTTCTCAATGGAAATATTATTAATGCCTGATAAAAGTTTTCTTAGCAATTGCTTGCTCCTAGCTTACAAATCTCTCCTACACTGTAAACATTCAAGGCGATAGCATGTCCACTGCCCAAAGCCAGTACAGTATTTTCAGATCCAGAGTTGTATAGACCACAACTGACTTCATCTCCATCAACTGCTTACAGTGATGGGTTCTAAATCCCATCGCTACCGGTTTGCACGTGTGCGTGCAGAAGCATCCGGGGCAAGTGGGCAGAGCCTCCCGCCACTGCCGCTACCGGTTCGTAGAACCGGACCATACTGGTAGCAACCCACCACTGACTGCTTAGCATTACATGAACAAGCTTGCTTGAACAATAGACCTCTTCTGTTTTGGCTCCTTATGTCTCCACCAGAGCTGCACAAAAACATCAGGTATACTCACTTCTTCTTTACTGCTGACCGCAATTTCTCACAAATAAAAAGGGTGCACTATGAATTATCACTTCTTGAAACTGTGTGTTTCACTAAACACAATTTAGCGTTAGATCTGAACATGACTATGGACCAAATCAAATCTCCATGCTTCAAAGGCTGTGGCATTTCCATATTATGAAATGCGTTATCCTGGTAAGTATGGATGGTATTCTTCGTTTTTGTCTTCAGGTAGACTGTGAGAACTTTTTTAAACAAGTTTCTGACTGGAAGATGAAACATCCTTTATACATACGCACTTCTATTGTATTTAACTAATTGTTTATTTTTCTATTATCTTCTGGGGTGTTTCATTTTGTTGTTATATTCTGCCCAGAATCACTCAGAGCTAAAGAAGCTTCTTGGATGAGAAGCGAAACATCTTCAAAGAAAACCTAGAACAGGGATCCCCAAACTTGGCAACTTTAAGACTTGTGGACTTCAACTCCAGCTATGCTGGCTGGAGAATTCTGGGAGTTGAAGTCCACAAGTCTTAAAGTTGCCAAGTTTGAAGACCTCTGACCTAGAAAGTCCAGTTGCCTCTTGGAAAAGCACCTTTGGGACGACCATGACCTGGATGAATCTCCATAGACATTTGCCCAGAATCAAAAGATCAGGGTGGTTAATAAATATAATTTAAAAAGTAAAATATACAGCCTGCATCTTCCAGGAAACGTAATATATACCATGCTAAGGATATGATGTGTTATATATTGCGATAATTTTCTCAGCTGCTGTTTATATTTATTTTGTTCCGCCTTTGATTATTTTAGAATTGTTCGCCATCCGGAGTCACTTGGTGGAGATGGGCGGTTATAGAGATTAATTAAATAAATAAATGCTCACAGAGTTGGCAGACATACAGTATTCCTGGTACGAGGTACAGACTCATTACCTTCCGTATACTTGTGCACACAGTGATAAAGTACTATTTGACAGCTGAAACAGATGCCAAGCAACTATCGCCTACCAACCATGCAACGCGGCATAGAAAATATGTCATTGAAGAGGTTACTTTTGTGCCAGTGCACGGAGCATTTGTGAACATCTCACGTGTCTGGAGGGGTGCACATTCCTGCGTGTGTGTGTGGGGCACACTCTTATCTATTGCTTTCATATTGTCGCTCATGACTTGAAGATGAATTGCTTCAATTGACGTTCTTATCCCATGAACCCTAAAGACATACTCGGAAGCAAACGGTTACTGGAAACAATGCCATTCTAGATCTTTCCAGTGTGCCATTTCTATTGTTTCTATTAACACACAACTCTGGGTGATCAAGCTGGATTTTTCTACAGCCCAATTGCAAAATAAAAAATGGGATTTTCCTTTCCTTTCTTTTTTCTTCTTTTTCCTTGTGGCACTCATTAACCTATCGTGGAACTGGTAGCCATTGGTCACGAAAGCCAATGGGACTTATCCAGCCTTTAACAGGTGGCTGTGTAATTCATGATTAATAAAGGAAGAGAATCCGAGGGTGAAATTAAAACATCCTCATTGTCTTTTGAAAAGAAACTAAATTAGCATTATGACCAGTGAGCTCAAAAAGAACAGGTGAAGAGAATGAGGAAGCAACATTATGGGGTGGGGGGAGGGGGAATATTTCTACAGCAGAATTACCTACCATTTAGCCTCCTTTAAAACAAGGGTCTCCAACCTTGGCTACTTTTAAGGCTTGTGGACTTCAACTCCCAGAATTCCTCAGCCAGCATTGAACTTTACCAGTCAGTGTTCAATGCCTCAGCCTTTAAAACAAGGGTCTCCAACCTTGGCTACTTTAAGGTTTGTGGACTTCAACTCCCAGAATTCCTCAGCTGGCATTGAACTTTACCAGTCAGTGTTCATTGCCTCAGCCTTTAAAACAAGGGTCTTCAACCTTGGCTACTTTAAGGTTTGTGGACTTCAACTCCCAGAATTCCTCAGCTGGCATTGAACTTTGCCAGTCAGTGTTCATTGCCTCAGCCTTTAAAACAAGGGTCTTCAACCTTGGCTACTTTAAGGTTTGTGGACTTCAACTCCCAGAATTCCTCAGCTGGCATTGAACTTTACCAGTCAGTGTTCATTGCCTCAGCCTTTAAAACAAGGGTCTTCAACCTTGGCTACTTTAAGGTTTGTGGACTTCAACTCCCAGAATTCCTCAGCTGGCATTGAACTTTGCCAGTCAGTGTTCATTGCCTCAGCCTTTAAAACAAGGGTCTCCAAGCTTGGCTACTTTAAGGCTTGTGGACTTCAACTCCCAGAATTCCTCAGCTGGCATTGAACTTTACCAGTCAGTGTTCATTGCCTCAGCCTTTTACGTCTCCAACCTTGGCTACTTTAAGGCTTGTGGACTTCAATTCCCAGAATTCCTCAACCGGCACGGCTGGCTGAGGAATTCTGGGAGTTGAAGTCCACAAGTCGTAAAGTGACCAAGCTCGGAGGGGCCTGTTTTAAAAGGCTGAGGTAATGAACACTGACTGGTAAAGTTCAACATGGTTCAAAGACTACAGAGGGAGACAAGAGTCAAAACAGAAGGCATCAGCACTCAGAGCATGGTAAAATAAAGATTGCAATTTTTTTAAAGCCCTCTAAAACTCTGCAAAAGCGATAAACAAAGATGGCCACATCATACACCCAATGAGAGCAATGAAGTTACACTACTGAAAATTGAAAAGGGTTTTCAGTCATTGTCTTCAAAGCAGTCTCATGCAGGTAATCCTCAACTTACAACCATTCGTTTAACGATGTTTTGAAGTTATAGCAACACTGAAAAAAAGTTATTTAAAACCCAGTCCTCGGACTTACAACCGTTGCAACATCCCCACAGTGACATGGTCAAGGTTGGCAACTGGTTTGTATGTATGGTGGTTGCAGCCCCTAGGATTGCCACTTGTGACCTTACCAGCTGGCTTCCAAAAGCAAAATCAATGGGTGAAGTTGGATTCACTTAATGATTGCATGATTCACTTAACAACCGTGGCAAAAAAAAAAGATTGTACAGTTGGGCGTGATTTATTTATCAATCTTGCTTAGCAATTCTGGTCTCAACTGCAGTCGTAAATCGAGGACTACCTGTAGTTCCATGTGGTAGGTCTCTGTAAGTGTGGCTGTCTTGGCATTCCATGTAAATATGGTCACTTCTCAGGGTCTTTATGTTACTTGTGACCGCAAACACATTGTTTGCATACTTGGATACCACTCAAAACTTCCAAATTTAAAAAAAAAAAATCCAGAAGGAAATTTTTATGCTGAAAAGTGAAATGTCAGCATGTAACAAAATACTTATTTCTAAGAATGCCTCTGGCCTCTGTTTGAGCCCCAAAGGCATTCTTATAAATAAAACAGTCACATAGCGCAACTGTGGGCTTTCTTAGAAGCATATTCATCATTATTAAAAATAAAGAAACAACTAGGAAGTAGCATCCATAGAGAGATGAGGAAGCGAATGACAACATGTGTGTGATGTCGCATCAAATAAATACCGTAAGTTACTTTTTCAAATCAAATATCAGGGCCCAAGTATGCAATTGTGTGACATTTATGTAGTGACACCACTGTGTGTGTTTTTGTGTCAGTAATCATTTTGACACAATGATGCTTTATTCTGAATGCCACTGTGTAACTTTGGTGCGATGATAGATAGATAGATAGATAGATAGATAGATAGATAGATAGATAGATAGATAGATAGATAGATAGATAGATAGATAGATAGATAGACAGACAGACAGACAGACAGACAGACAGACAGACAGACAGACAGACAGACAGACAGACAGACAGACAGACAGACAGATAGACAGAGACAGACAGACAGACAGACTGACCAACTGACCCTCTCTTCAGAAGGCACAAAAATTAGACTAGAAAGAAATGAAGATATTCAAAATGCACAGAATCCTGATTTTGGGTTAATAGAAGATAGCAAAAAGATAGATAGACAGACAGACAGACAGACAAGGTTTTGGCTTTAAATATACGCAGAGCAGAAGGAATAAACTGGCCCCCTTGGGTAAAAAAGAATCTTATAATCTGCTGATGGCTACAGGAGGCCGAATTCAGCACCTGGGTTCGATGTTTAGTCCAAGCACCAGTATTCTGAAACTGAATACCTAAATACTTAAAACGGAAAACCTGCTTAGCAACATTACCATTGATAGCCCAATTGTATAATTTCCGGGCTCTAGAGAACACCAATACCATTTGCCTATATTTGGCCCTTATGTTCATGTTAAAGGACATGAACAGGAGTGTCAAACTCGATTTCATTGAGGGCCGCATCAAGGTTTTGTTTGACCTCGAGGGGCTGGGGTGGGTGTGGCCAGCTCGATGTCACTCATGTCAGGTGCACCTGTGGTGGCCCGAGTGTTCTGCTAGTGAAAATGGGCTCGCAAGCTCCATTTTCGGCTGTGACGGTTTTCTGCAACCCTCTGCCAGTGAAAATGGGGCTCATTTTCGCTGGCAGAGGCACCGCGGGCCGGTCCTTTGCTGTTTCCAAGATGGCCCTGTGGGCCAGATCTAAGCACCCAGCGGGCCGGATCTGGCCAGTGGGCCTTGAGTTTGGCACCCCTGGACATGAACACCAAAATGAAGAAAACAGATGTTTACAGAAAATAGCAAACATTAAGCTTATTGGAGGCACCAAATTCCATTCAATCTACCCATTTTACACGGCTGTTTATTCTCATGTTCCCCAATATCAATTAATTTTCCTTGTTCCCCAATTTAGGGGCAAATCTAGATGGGAGCAGAAGGAAAATGTGTTTGTTCCCCAATCTAGAGCAAGAGGAAAATCCATAATGAAAGCAAGGTGATATTAATGAAGATATTTTTGCAGCTTATCTTATTTTTTCCATCCAGGATGCCATCCTTGCATTTGCAGTGGTAGGTTGTATTTCAGCTACAAGTCTCTTCCGTTTTTATACCCAATCCTTGTGCTTTATTATAAACTATCTATCATGTATAGCACAGATGACCAAGCTGATAAAAGCAATTGCCTCACATATAAAGCACAAGTATTTTGTTACAATCCAGAAGGGAAATTTCACTCAATTTCCCACAGAGAAGACCACTGCACCCTATTTGTTACATGCCAGGCAAGGAAAAAGCAATGTGCATATATGCTCCCAGATTTAACTTGTCAATAGCTAGGCTTTTGCCTATCCGATTGCATGCATAATATACATTATCCCAATGGTATAGGCTCCCTCATAAGCATTTCAGGATTGAACCAGCCAGCTGTGAACTACACTATGTATTCCAATTCCCAAGTTCTTGTTTGTGCCATAATATGCTGTCAGGTCACAAAGCCAGCAATTGCAAGAACCAAACACACATCAGAGTCAGAACTGTTCTGAAAGGAGCTCAGATCTCAGTCATTATGGAAGAGAAACATACTTCCAATAAACAAGGAGAAATTTTCCGACAGTTAGAACAATTATTCAGTGGAACAATTTGCCTCCAGAAGTTGTGGGTGTTCCAACACTGGAGATTTTAAAGAAGAGATTGGACAACCATTTGTCTGAAATGGTATAGGGTTTCCTGCTTGAGCAAGGGGTTGGACTAGAAGACCTCCAAGGTCCCTTCCAACTCTTATTCTGTTTTTCAATCTCCAGAAACCTATCTACTGGTTGTTGTTGTTGTTAGTTGCGAAGTGGTGTTCGACCCATCGCAACCCCATGGACAACGTTCCTCCAGGCCTTCCTGTCCCCTACCATCCTCTGGAGTCCATTTAAGCTCACGCCTACTGCTTCAGTGACTCCATCCAGCCACCTCATTCTCTGCCGTCCCCTTCTTCTTTTGCCCTCAATCTTTCCCAGCATTAGGCTCTTCTCCAGTGAGTCCTTCCTTCTCATTAGGTGGCCAAAGTATTTGAGTTTCATCTTCAGGATCTGGCCTTCTAAAGAGCAGTCAGGGTTGATCTCCTCTAGGACTGACCGGTTTGATCGCCTTGCAGTCCAAGGGACTCGCAGGAGTCTTCTCCAGCACCATAGTTCAAAGGCCTCAATTCTTTGGCGCTCAGCCTTTCTTATGGTCCAATTTTCACGGCCATACATTGCAACTGGGAAAACCATAGCCTTGACTATACGCACTTTTGTTGGCAGAGTGATCTACCGGTAGTAGTCTGCAAATTTAGTACAGTTGTTCCAGCACTGACAAACAAATGATGGCCTATTCAAACTAGAAACGTCTAGCAATTTCCAAAACTTTCAGGGAAAGAGCAACCAAATTTTACAATGTTCCATTTTAGCTTTAAATTACAGCATGGATGAGATTCTCTGCTTATTCCACCTTTTTCTTTCTCTTAACCACAAGAAAAGGCCTGTCTTTTATTCAAGCAGTAAGCCAGCTATGTTTCTGGGACAGCAAACCCAAGGGAGCTGTGTCCTGCAGCATTGTTCCTTATGGTGTTGTTGTTGTTGTTGTTGTTGTTGTTGTTGTTGTTGTTGTCTGGGGGAGGGATGGCTCCTGCTCTTGGTTTTGGGCTGCTGAGAATTACCTGCTTCTATTATTTTTCAATGGGTCATATTGAATTTTACGTTCCACTGAGTGTAATTTTTGCACTATACACTCCCCAGGGATGGTTTGCAAGATAGGGAAAACATAAATAATGTAAACAAACAAAGCACTTACATCCAAACTGTATAGAGTGTGATTGTTTCTGAACCCCCATCCATCAGCTATTTATTATGATGATCATTTATACCCCTTCTTGCTGTCCATAGAGAATTATAATGGTTAAAAATAAAATGACTGTTAAACTACATCAGGCAGAAACAGAAGATCTTGACTTCTTAAAAACAAAACAAAAAAGGGTGGATAATAAGCAATAGCAATAGCACTTTTCTTATATACCGCTTCATAGTGCTTTATAGCACTCTCTAAGCGGTTTACAGAGTTCAGCATATTGCCCCCAACAATCTGGGTCCTCATTTTACCGACCTCGGAAGGATGGAAGGCTGAGTCAACCTTGAGCCTAGTGAGATTTGAACAGCTGAACTGTTGAACTAGCAGTCAGCCTGCAATGGCTGCATTTAACCACTGCACCACTTCAGCTCTTAAATGATATGAAATCCCCAAGATGCGTCTTCCAGAGCTTGGGAGCAACCTAAGAGAATATCCTGAGACCTCAAAAAGTGTGGTCATCATTACTAGGGAATCTCCTGATGATCTTATTATTTGGAGAGACAAGTATCAAAATAGGATTGCTTATCTGATGAGATCAACGCAATGATCTAGCATACATTCTAAGATTTTTTTAACTACTCAATATTATAGTCCCAGAACTATGTAACGATGAGCAAGCAAGGTGCCACGTCTTGTACTAATTGAAGCCTCCATGCACACCTCAAGAGTTAACTCAAGTTAAACACCTAGCAAGAATCGAGATGAGATGTAATCAGATTATGGGTAGTTGATACCTGTCCAGGAGTGACAACAGCAGAACTCATTGAAGTAAACATGTGAACATATTCCTTGTTTCCACTGGCATCTGGATATCCAGAGACAACAGATAGGATCATTCGTAGAATGCCATCTCATCTTTAAAGGGACAATTTCATTCACAACAAGCAGAACCACAATACCAGAGCCTGAAGACCAACATCTCACCATTTTATTTGGTTTAATTCCAGCTTGTTTACTCATATCTCTACTCTAACTGAACTTGGACAACAGCAAGGGAACCAGAGCTTTGTTGGCGATAGATGACAAGAAACCTTTCCCAGCGGAGTCCACACAAGGTCTGCTTGAAATCAGGGTGGCGTTCGCCGCATGCGTACATAGGAATAAGTGTCACTGAGCTGTGAGGGGATTAATCAGTAAATGGAAGATTTCACTTGGCTGCAGAGTATGTGCGTTTCAAATCCCTTTGAAGTGGAACATCCTCTGGAGTAAACACACATGGGAACTGTGTTTGCAAAAGTAGGCAGCCAAGAGAAATACAGGTACTTAAGTGGCTTCATTTTGGCATTTAACACCTATTTTACATAGCCAGATAGATGAATAGCCAGATAGGTTGATGGATAGCCAGATAGATGGATGGATGGATAGATAGATGGATGGATGGATGGATAGATGATAGATAGCTAGATAGCTAGATGGATGGGTGGGTGGGTAGATGGATAGCCAGATGGCCAGTTAAGAAGAAAGCATGAATTTCACCGGCCACTCATGTTAGTTAACAAAATGACCGCCACCAATTCCCAACCGTAGGAAATGATTCAACAGGTTGTCTCCTGTTAACCAAGAAAACATCTGTGCCAAACCGAACTGAACAATAAATTGGGAATTATTTAAAATGACCAATATCATCTGTGCTGAATTTTGGCAAAGTCGTCGTAAGCGCAGTCAATCTGACCCCTGGACCCTATTAAACAGCTGCAAATGCAGCCAGGTTGCCAAGAGCTCAAAGTGCAATTACATGACCAAAAAGAGAATGGGGGACATCTCTCAGAACTTTGAATCTGGGTCATAAATCCCCCCAGGGAAGTCCATTGTAACTTTGAACAGTTGCTAAGCAACCTGCCATAAGTCGAGGATTATCTGCAAGAAAACAAGACTTCCAATTGTCCGGCTGTAAAAATTACACTAGGGCCTAGGCCATGCAGATTTCAGTACAGACCCATAATGCTTTTCTACTTGTATCACCTTTTCACAGCTATAATATACAAGTAGTTGTCGACTTATGACCACAATTGAGCCCGAAATTTCTGCTGCTAAGTGAGACATTTGTTAAGCGAGTTTTGCCCCATTTTACAACCTTTCTTGCCACAGTTGTGAAGTGAATCACTGCAGTCACTAAGTTAGGGACATTGGTTGTTAAGTGAATCTGGCTTCCCCATTGACTTTGCTTGTGAGAAGGTTGCAAAAGGGTTATGCAGCCATCATAAATATGAGTCAGTTGCCAAGCGTCCGAATTTTGATCACATGACCATGGGGCTGCGGCAATGGTTATAAGTGTGAAAAACAATCATAAGTCACTTTTTTCAGTGCCGTTGTAACTTTGAATGGTCACTAAATGAACTGTTGTAAGTTGAGGACTACCTGTATGAGATGCAATACAGTACAGTGGCTAAGATTTGGATTCGGACCAGGATGCACCTCCAAATTTTCATGGACTACGAAGTTCACTAAATAACATAAATCAACCAGTATCCCTCACTCCATATGATCAGAGTTTTCTACAGGGAATAAAAAATGATAGGAGACCCACGTTCATCATATCCAATGTTTTTTAAAAATGTATAGATGATAGAAGATAGACAAATAGATAGATAGATAGAGAGAGAGAGAGAGAGAGAGAGAGAGAGAGAGAGAGAGAGAGAGAGGACAAAGATAGATAGATAGATAGATAGATAGATAGATAGATAGATAGATAGATAGACAGACAGACAGACAGACAGACAGACAGACAGACAGACAGACAGACAGACAGACAGACAGACAGACAGACAGACAGACATATAGGTAATCAAGTGATTCTTCTCTTATTTTCTCTATAATAAACCTATAATGTCCAATAGGATGACTTTGTAGAGATAATGATCGTATATTAGCAACCATCCAAGAGTCAATCCATCAGTTCAATGAGTTATGGTAATTCACATCATCAGATTGGTTTGATTTGATCTGAAACACTGAAAAGAAATGATCCAATTTGATGAAGGTATATGTATCAAAATGCATCGAATCTTCAAGTTGATTCAAAGGTACCCAATTCATTTCAACACTTGAGGCTGATTTGAAGATTTAGTTCAACAGGATAATTCGATCAAACCCACTCCAGATTGAATTGATTTAAAGATTCTATTCAAAAGTGATTTGATCAAGTTGCTCTTTTTATACTTGATCATTTATTTTTAAAAAATTAAACCACCTAATAGCTGAAACTCACTGTGTGCTTTACAGAAAACAAAATACTAAAAAAAAAGTTGGGAGACCTGTTACACAACACAACCGTGTATATCAGAAAGAAAAATCCAGCAAGCAACAACCAGGAGCCAGATACCCTGATACCCAAATACTATGTGATTGTGCAATTTGCACTCTTTGCCTTCCTCAGTTTAAGGAGGCTGATTGCCTAAATATCACACAATCTTGCAAATTGCCCTGCTTCAGGGCTTCCCCAGATTCCTCTATATTTCAATTTTTATTTTATTTATCAGATTTGTATAGCTGCCCATCTCAGAAAGTGACTCTGAGTGACCTACAGCACTGAATTTAAAAAAAAAATACACAAAAACAGTCATATTTAATAACTATAAAAAAGACACACAAAACAAGAGAGGTCTGATTTTGCTTTCCCTGCTACTGAACCAGGAAAATATCACACACTATTACAGACACTAAACACTGGGGAGCAGGAAAGGAAGAGGGGGTTGGAAGAAGGGAAGAAGCGAAGAAAAAAAGAAAGTGGAACAATTAGTCCCTTAACTCTAGGCCTCCTTTTATCTGTGGACCAAGTAAGAATAATAAGTTTTCTTCAGTGAACAGTGCATTAACTAGTCCTGTGGGTTTATGCTGAGATCTCAGGCAGGTGTTACCTCTCCACCTTGGTGTTTTACAATCTCAGTTGCAAAACCTCCCTTTCATCCTACCGTAGTCGTTCACTTCAACAGCTCTACAGAGCAGGCATATATTATTTTCTATATTTTGCTGATGGAAGAAATGAAAGGGTAGCAGCCCCAGGTGCGCACGCAAGTGGAGATATAGTTGATAAGCAAAACTGGTACTAGAGGCTTGGTATGAGTGATGAGGACAGCGGAAAATCAGAGAGAGCAAAGTGGAAAAATTAGGAGGATTGTGCTATGAGCCACAGCCACCATTTTTACAGAAGTTTGCAGAATGGATCAAGGACAGGAAATCAAGTGGCCCAGCATTCATGGCGTCACCCATGGTCACACTCTCCAGGAAATTCAAATATGGGACAGTATATTTGGTTGGGTTACCACAGTTCAGACCAAGACTCCACAAATGAATTTTAAATACAACTAAAAGCAATACACCAAATGAAATCAATGCTTCAAAGTGAAGAGTATGGTAATAGCTGACAGAGAAAGTCAATTTACCTAGTCACATACTATTGGAGATGGGGTTAATGAGTAGAAATGCAATGCTGGAATTCTTGCAGGGAAAATACGTTTTTGAGCTGCTACACTAGTATGACAGCTTCGTGCTTCCTCTAATCCTACACAAAGGCATGTTGATAAACTTGAGGCTAAAACAAACAGTATTTCACAGCAGACAATCTTTTTTTGCCAAAACATGATAAATGCTCGTGCAAAGCTTTTTAGATTGTATTTTCCCCAAATTCAGAAACAATTCAAACCACAGATGTTCTCCGGGGGGGGGATAGTTGAATTGCTATTGCGATTCATTGCTTAGCATCATTCTCCTTTCCTAATTGCAAATCCTGAACTTTGCAAATCCTGAACTTTTTAACTGCACTTGTAATTCAGAAATACAACTTCATACATTGCAAGGTGCTGCAATACACAATGCCTCCAGAAAAGTCAGCATGCAAGTTATCTGCCAGCTAAGCTTTCCCAGGTCGTCAATAATTCCCTTTCCTATATGCCCAGAGCTGGTTTTTAGAAGATGCTTTCTTTTTATCCCCTTTCTAAATTTAAGCGAGATGTAAAGTGCTAGTAAAACCTTTCCTACACCTGTCTTCTCCTTTCCCCGCTGCAATCGCTCTTCCTTTCTTCATCCCATCTCTCTTGAGGATTTTAACACTTGAGGCACAACCTAAACCAGAAAGAAAGTAGACAAGACTACCTTTGAATGCCCTCTCAAGGAAAGAGAGCTGTTCTAATTGGTTTGTGCTCACATCAGCTGTGAAAATGACAAAAAAAAAAGTCAGCAAAAAATAGGTGTGATTACTACACGCTGTCAGGCTGAAAGGGGAAGCCTAGTAAATGCAGCAGAAACTCCAGTGGGCGAACATTTCATGAATGAAAGTCATTAGTAAGCACCAAATCCTTCACCTGTTCCTTGCCCTCGCCGCGCACAGCACTAGGCACCTTGAAACTTGTCTGATTTCCTGGAGGCGCTCTTTCCTATTCATCTCCCACAGAGTTGGCAGGCCTATTACCATCCTGCTGCCTTACCTCACTGTGAATACAGAAAACAGCCCCCTAACTAATCTATCTCTCACCATCTCTGGTGATCTCTGAGAAGGGATTTTCATTCATTTGATCCCCGATAATGGGCAACGCCAGAAATTGAACCGGAGCATTTCTATATGCAAAGCATGTTCTTTTCTGCTCCTTTCCTTCCATTTACTCCATGAAGCTTTCTAACCGCCCGAAACCCAAAGGCACGTGGCCTGATTCACTCTGGGGCCGGAGATTGCAACAGTTACTGCATACTGAGCAGGAAAGTTAATGCAGTGACAGAGAATTTGATAAATCAGTCCTCTCAAATGTTCAGGCTTCACTATCTCTGAGGTTCCGTCACAGTGAAATCTGTTCCATTGGGGGGAAAAAAGAAATGTTTACTGGAATTTCACTCTGCTTAGAGGCATTGAAAATGATCCTTTTAACTATTTGACAAGATGTCTCTCCTTCTGTTACCGGGGGAAAAAACTGAAAAATCACCACAGAGGGACATTGTGATAAAAACAGCAGACTGCAAGAAGCCATTAGAATTAGATCTTCCTATGCCCCCCCACTTTCTCACCCCCCCCCATCTGCCCTGATCTTGCTATTCAATGTACAATTATCCTATCTTGCTAACACATTCAGTTTCTTCAATGACACACACAAAAAAGGCACAGGTAAGCATCATCAGTCAGTGTGCAAAAATGAACCATCCAGGAACGCAGGCGTCATCATCTGCCCACACGATCTCCCCATTCAAATACTTTCCAGGAATTCCGTTCTCCATGCCAATCCAGAAGCCTGAGTCCACCTCATTGCAAAATGAATGAATTGATTTAAGACATCTATCCCTAGAGAAACAAGGAACCCTAGGGACATTGCCCCTTCTTTGCAACATGGCACAGGGTCAAAGCTCAGGGTTTCCACTGCTGGGAGAATTGCCTGTGCAAAGCAATTGTAGGTCAGTGTGTACAAGCCTCCTTGGGTGTTTCTTGGTTTGGCAGGTCCTTCTTTTATTTGGACCCATAGTGCCTTGAGAATACAACTCTTAGTTGACCTTTGTCTCTTGTTTCACATCTTGCACACAATCACATAGCGCTCTCTCTCTCTCTCTCTCTCCCCCTCCCTCCCTCCCTCCCTCCCCTCCCCCAATCACTGCCACCCCACCCCAATGGTTACAAGGACCCCAGACCATCCCTTATTGCACCAGAGAGGAATCTTTAACAAATGGGTCTAAAGCAGGAATTTTGGACAGTGCCTTGCAGCGCGAATGGCAGGGGAAGAAAGTCACAGCGAGTCGGGTAAGGAGATGCCATGTGGCACCGCCGGCGCATCCACATGGCTTCCAGCCTCTCCCAGCTGCCAAGTGCTGCAGAACCGTGGCGTGGAGGGAGGCGGAAAGGAGGGGAAAGAGAGAGAGAGAGAGAGAGAGAGACCCTTGCTCAGCAAGGGGAGCTTCGCTTCTTGCAAAAAAAAAAAAAGTCCAAACCCGACACGGCTCGAGCCTCCCCCGCATGCCCGCGTGCACACGTACACTCCGCCCCCCCCCTTTCCAAAAGAGTCACAAAGCGATCCGTCCTCGCCCTAATCCAGCCGACTTGCTCCAGCCAAACCCCGGGGATTAAAGCTCGGGAAAAACCCGCTTGGCGCACAAGACCGAGGCACTGCGGCTCTTTTTTCCCCCGACCGATCCCCGCTGCTTCTTTCGCCACCACCGCGGCCACACTCCGTGTAACCAACGTACCGGCTTCCCTCCTTCGTCCAGCCTCTTTTCTCCCAATCAGCTGCCGCTTACCGCCTTGCCCAACCCCGGATCTACCTGCAGGACCCGAAAGCCGCCTCCTAAAGCCACCCAGCCTTTGCACCACTTCCCGGTCCAGCCGTCTCCTCCTCTAGCCGGGCACTTTTCTCCCTCTCTCTCTCTCTCTCTCCTCCACCCTTCTTCTCCCCGTGATCAGCCCACCCGGCCACGCCTGCATTTTGAACCCGGCGCCTTCCCCGGCTGAAAACACCCCCTCTTCTCCCCTCCCCAAAAATAGGAAGTCTCCTTCAACTGCGCAGCGCTCCGGTTCAGTTTCGCTCTCTTCCCTCCTCCGCCCCCCTCCGCAGATCCGCGTCCCTTGAAATCCCAGGGTCTCCCTCCCCAGCCCCGCGCGTCTGAATGCGCCCCCCCCGAGTTGACACGGGAGGGGGTTGCCCAAAAGGTTGACGTTCTCCCTTGGCTGAGCCACCCGCCAGTTGCCTCGGGAGCTCCTCCAAGTGAGAGCTTGGGGGGTCTGGGAGGCGCTGCGGATGATGGGCTGGGGTGGCCTCATCCTGGTCCCCCTGGTCTCCCCAAACTCCTTCCTCGAAGCTTGTGGGTTTGGTCCTTTGAATGTCCTCACCTGCCAAGGAAAGAGAAAGAGAGGGGAACCCACCCTTGGTCCAGAGTTGGTAGCAGCAGCAGCAGCAGGAGTAGTAGGAGTAGGAGTACTAGCAATAGCAGCAGCCGCCCGGGAGCAGTTTAATCCACCGATCGCCCAGCGGAGGCGAGCCGAAGCTGAGCCGAGGCGGGAGAAGGCAGCGTTTTCCCGGCGCTCATGTTGCCGCCCGTCTCCGGAGCGAGAGCGCCGGCGAAGAAGAAGAAGAAGAAGAAGTAGACGCAGCCCCAGCGACAGGCGGCTTTGGCAGCCGGCGCTGTTTGTGGCGAGGAGACGGGAAGAGCAGAAGAAGCCGGGGAGGGACTAAAGGGGAGGCGCTTGCGAGTCAGGCATCCGGGAGGGTGTGAGTGCGCGTCTGTATGTGCTGCGCGTATGTGGCGGTGGCGGTGCCACCTCTTCGCGAGCGCATTGCAGCCCGGCTCTCGCTCTCGCCTGGCTGGCTGGCTGGGGCGGGAGCGAGGTGAAGCAGCCGGCTCAAGATCGGGCTTTCCGAGAAGGGATTGACACGAAGGATTAAAAAGGCCTCACCTTGCTGAGATCTGAGTCAGCGAAGGGTGGATATACAGGTACGTGGCTCTCTCTCTCTCTCTCTCTCTCTCTCTCTCTCTCTCTCTCTCTCTCTCTCTCTCTCTCTCTCTCTCTCTCTCTCTCAAGCCAGCAAGACTTCGGGAAAAGCTGTAACTTTTGAAGGAGAGGACCTCGAAGCCACCTTAGAGAAAAGAGGCGTGATCTTGGTGACCTTCAGCCTTCTGGGTCTCCTGGACTTGGAGTCCCATCCTTCCCAACCTGCGCTAGCTGGCTGAAAAGAATGGGAGATGGAATCCAGTTAGATCTGGACGGAAGAGGGCGTAGGACTGGGGTAGATTTGTTAAAGGTTATCTTTCCTACTTTTTCACCTTGGGTGGAGGGCAATTTTCAAGTCTGGTGCCTCCCTTCCCATGATTAGAGGACTATCGTGAAAATTATAGCCCAGCCTATCTCAATTATACAATGTTGAGGGCATCCCTTTTAATGCACCGGCTTTGAAGGACTTCCAGAAAGAAACAACGTGGGTGGGGAACACCCATATATATTGCACCCTTTATTTTGCTTGCCAGGGGATTAGTTGCTTGGTAGGTTTGCATCAGGTGCAGGAAGGCGCCCCGAATTCCAGCTTATCACCAGATGTTACAATCTGCTTATGTCCTTGGTGCTCAAAGTCAAGGTCACTTGGAAGGCCCCTTTCCCCCCCCCCTCCTTTGAACAAGCAATACCCCCGGGTTGTTAGCCCAAATATGTTTTCCTAGGGGAAGTAAACCCTATAGATTGTGTACAGTTGTGCGGCAGGTGATTACGATTACATTTGACGCCTTGGAGCTCAAGGAAAAATGCACAGTAGTTTAAATGCCCTTCTAGTTTGCACTGATCAGCCAGGAAAAAAAGCAATATTCAGCCATAGCAATGATTCGGGTTGGACTCGTGAAGATTAAAAAGACTCTCCATCTGCCTTTTTTTTTTTTGGTGAGGAGGAGGTGATAAGAAAGGAGTCACTGCTTCTGATTGCATTTTTCCACCGTCTATGAATGAAACAGGTATGCCTTTCTTTTTTTCTCCCTTAGGCTCTGCAAAAAATCTTCAAGGCAACAGCCTCTAGATGACCTTTGGATGTTTACCATCATCTTGTTCTACCTTTACCTCTTGGGAGTTCAGGGTGTGTGTGTGTGTATATATATATATATATAAGTGAAGGATGGGAGTGGTAAAGAATTGGGGATTTTTCCCCCCTTTAACCCTCCTTAACCAGGAAGCAGCCAAATGGAAAGCTAATCAAACTCCAACCAAGGAAAAGTGTACTGATTCAGCGCACTCATTAATTAACTGCATATAGCTTAGCAGCATGGGTCTATCGGTAGGTATTGCTCTTCGTTGTTTTTTTAATTTAAAGCAGGGTGTTGTGTTTTTTTAATGTGGAATTTACAGTGGGTGGAATTTAGTTTGAAGTCAGTGGAATGAGGTTAACTCCTTCCTCTCTATGTCATGCTGAAACCGGGGTTTCCTTCAACTATGGTTCAGCAAACCATAATTGGCTGGGTTCACAAATCATAAAAAATCTCTAGAGTGCTGTCATTTCCTTGTCAGTGTGGCTTTCGGTAACTTTAACATTGTCAATTGGAGCTCAGCTTCAGTTGACTTCATGGGCGTGTGTATCTGGGCGTTTTTCTTGATATTAAGTTGGAATGGATTAGATCAAGGGTGTCAAACTCGATTTCATTGAGGGATGCATCAGGGTTGTGTTTGACCTCGGGGGGCCAGGGTGTGTGGCCAGGGGGTCGTGGCCAACTCCATATCACTCATCGAGGCTCCATTTTTTGGCCGTGACAGCCTCCTGCAGCCCTTTGCCAGTGAAAACCGAGCTTGAGGAGGTCGCGCGTGGCCCACCCGGGTTCCATTTTCAGCCATGACGGCCTCCTGCAACCCTCTGCCAGTGAAAACAGAGTAACCTTCCCGAGCTCCATTTTTGCTGGCAGAGGCACCATGGGCTGGTCCTTCACTATTTCCAGAGCGGGCCTGGAGGCCAGATCTAAGCACCCCGCGGGCCGGTTGCAGCCCACGGGCCTGAATTAGATGAAGGGCTATTGCCTTCTTCCAGGAAGAATGAATATATATATGTATGTATGTATGTATGTATGTATGTATGTATGTATGTATGTATGTATGTACAGTATGTGTGTATATGTATATGTATATGTATACATATATACATATACATATCAGAGGTGGGATCCTGCCTCTGATTGCCGGTGCGGTTAATCGCTGAGTTCGGCGCAGAGCCGAAGACGCTGCTCCCGTTCGTGGAACGGGAGCTTTCCCCGGGCGCTTTCCCCGCCTGCATGGATGCCGCCAATTGCGTTCTTTTGCCCTCTGCGCATGCCCAAAGCGTTCCGCATGCGCAGAGAGCAAAAGGACGCAATTGGCGGCATCCATGCGGGCGGCGAAAGCGCCCAGGGAAAGCTCCCATTCCGCGAACGGGAGCAGCGTCTTCGGCTCTGCGCCGAACTCAGCGATTAACCGCACCGGCAATCAGAGGCAGGATCCCACCTCTGATATGTATATGTATATGTATATTTTTTTTTTCCAGTCTACCTAGAAGCTTTGTTCGTCTTCTACTCAAGCACTAACAATCTGGTGCCACTTAACGTCTCAGCTCAGATAAGGTCAATTAGATGGTGCCACTTGCTAAGGTATTTTTAGCATTTAGTGGAAAATCTTACCACTAATGTCCAAGGATGATCCTTCTAAAAATATATTGCCACCATTAATTTTATGAAATTTTGCAGTTCTTTACTTCTGAAGATTATCAAATGTTCATGTGGGGTCTACTGATGCACTGTCATTCCCAGCATTAATATCCCAACATGAAAAACTAACACTTGACTTAAGGTCAAGTATTGTGCCACCTTTTACAGCAGTAATTGCAACACAATGTTTGTGGCAATCTGTCACATTGCTGCATAAGAATTATGGTTCTATTCCACCATAGCAAACATTTGAGGGATTTCTGATATAAACGGCTTCTTTTAATTCTTGTCGCGTTTCTATGAGGTTGGGTCTGGCTTTGTCTTGTTCTTTTCAAAGCCCTGAATTTGTTCTTTGTGATTTCTCTTGTAGATTCTCATATGATTGGGGCCATTGTCTTGCTGTGTGATCCACTTGTGATTCAGCTTCACCTGATGATAAATGGACTGATATTTTCTCGTAGAGAGGAAGTCATACATTCTTCACTTATGGCAAGCCTTTCAAGCCTTGAAACCACAAAATAAAGCACAGCACTGCCACCACCATGCTTGACAATTGGTATAAAGTTCTTATGGAATACAGCATTTGGTTTCCTCCAGAGATTCATGGCCAATGTAGACTGAAAACATCCATCTTTTGCTCATCTACCCACAGAGCATTTCTCCATAAGTCGGGAGAGAGAGATCGCATCGGGGCGCTTTTTTGGAAGACCTGACCTCACTATCAGTGTCCTGTCTTGTTAATATGCCACGAATGGCATTTTTACCCAATGCTTTTCTGAGGGTAGAGTTGTGGACACTGACTTTTACTGGGGTAGGTGATACCTGCAAACCTTTGGATTTTTTTTATGGAATTCTTCATAGCTTCCCAGTTATATGGGAAGCTATGTGTGCAGCAGCTGCCAAAAAAGCCAACACAGTTCTAGGCTGCATTAACAGAGGGATAGAATCAAGATCACGCGAAGTGTTAATACCACTTTATAATGCCTTGGTAAGGCCACACTTGGAATACTGCATTCAGTTTTGGTCGCCACGATGTAAAAAGGATGTTGAGACTCTGGAAAGAGTGCAGAGAAGAGCAACAAAGATGATTAGGGGACTGGAGGCTAAAACATATGAAGAACGGTTGCAGGAACTGGGTATGTCTAGTTTGATGAAAAGAAGGACTAGGGGAGACATGATAGCAGTGTTCCAATATCTCAGGGGTTGCCACAAAGAAGAGGGAGTCAAACTATTCTCCAAAGCACCTGAAGGTAGAACAAGAAGCAATGGGTGGAAACTAAACAAGGAGAGAAGTAACTAAGGAGAAATTTCCTGACAGTTAGAACAATCAATCAATGGAACAGCTTGCCTCCAAAAGTTGTGAATGCTCCAACACTGGAAGTTTTTAAGAAGATGTTGGATAACTGTTTGTCTGAAGTGGTGTAGGGTTTCCTGCCTAGGCAGGGGGTTGGACTAGAAGACCTCCAAGGTCCCTTCCAACTCTGTTGTTATTATTATTATTATATGCTGTACCGTTGGGTTGATTTTGACAAGGCAGTTGCTCTTGAGAAAGTTTGGTATTGGCCCAGTCCTCTCCATTTCAAACATATATCCCTTGACCATGGATTGATGGAACCTTAGAGCTTTATAAATGGTTGTATGGCCTCATCCATACTGATCGCCATTATTGATTTATGGAGACCCTCAGATTCTTTTGAGCAACACATAACACGCCTGTAGAATCTATGAGGTGAGAACTTCAATGTAATTAAGCAAGCTAAATTTTGCAGACAACCTGGCTGGCTGATCCCTAATCTCTTTAATTGAATTGATTAAACCAGGGGGCACCGTTACATTCTCACAGGGCACTTTTGCATGTTGGACAAGTATTGCTGATGAAGTGAAATGAAGCAAGGGGCAAATTTTGGAGAGAACTGTTCACTCAAATTTTTTTATATCAGTAGGACTGACAAATAAATGGAAACATTCCGAAAATTCAAATGCTTTTCACAGATTTCTGCCTCTCTTGTCATGTATTTCTTGGTTGCTTTTAGAAACAAAGAGGTAGGTCTCTTGGAATGCTCTTTTCAACTATTGTTTACTCTTTACACAATGAGCCATATAATTTTGGCAGTCTTCCCAAACTGATTTCCTCCGAAGTTACTGGACTTCAACTCCCATAAATCACAGTCAGCTTCTCCAAAAAGCAACTGGTTGAGAAAGTTCTCCTTGGTTTTGACAATATTGCATTACTCTATGTGCCTTGTGGGGAATTCCCTTGTTGCAACTTTTGAGAGCAATCTAATTTTCCTGGTGAGCAAACTTGATTAAAGTGTGGTATGTTTGTCCGGATCCAGATGAAATCAAGCTTGGATTTGGTTCAGCGATTCCAGCTGATCACCCCAGTTTTTAGAAGTGCCCCTCATTCTAAACTTCTAAAGGTCTTTAGAGGAGCAGATAAGTCACTTGGAAAAAACTGGTATGCAGAGAGAGAGAGAGAAAAATCACTGCATGGTTACTTTCTGCTGTTAACAGAATGTTGGCTGGGTATTCCCAAATGAAGAGTTAGTTATTAAAAGAACAAAGCCAATTCAAATCTAAGCTTTCCCATGTTGTGGGGTTAATGCCAAATGAAGCTTAAATATGTAAAACTACCTTTTTCTTGTCTTTATCACCAGTGGGATTTCGACTGTAATTCTTTGTAGCCTATATGGGTGGCAGATTTGTTGTGCTATAAAGTTTCATGATCCTATAGGTCAATCCCAAACACATTTGCCTAAAAATAATGTTAAATTCAGTGAAATGTTATTTCCAGTTGTGTGCACTATGAACAGCTTTCTTATAACAGGTGCTGTTAATGGACCAGCCCAGATTTCTTTTATTGTAGCTGATTTCCACATTTCTCTCAGTGTAAATATCACTGCATTTATTTCATGTTTCTAACTAATTTATTCCTATTTATCTTGGACCTTTTCCAGCTGAGGTCTTTGAATGGCGAGCTGGGCGCAGCATTCTAGAGTGGTTAGAACCAGGATGAAGACATTAATGGGTGCAGAGTAAAATTACATTTGATTAAAATCTAATTTATTTAGAGTTTGATAGCAATTTTTGGAGTGATTGTGGGAGCCATCGATGAGTTTCTCTCAGGCCTAAGGCCCTTGCCCTTTTTTTTCTTAAATCAATTTTATACTAAAACACAGTTGAAATCATTTCTGTTTTATCTTTCCAATTTCGTCTGGTGCTTTGAAGGACGTTTAAATTTATACATACATACCAGAGGTGGGTTGCTCCCAGTTCGGACCGGTTCTATAGAACCGGTAGTGGGAATTTCCCCCCGCTCGCCGAACTGGGAGCGATCACCGGCTGGCCACGCCCCCGAACTGGCTCTAATGGCAGCGCCATAGGGGCTGTCATCTTGTTTTTGGCACTGCGCATGCATGCCCACGCGGCACAGCCATGCGGCGCACAATGCGTGCACAGCCACGTGGCACGGGAGGAAGCGAACTGGCAGCGAGGTAAATTAGAACCCACCCCTGATACATTCATACATACATACCAGGGGCGGGTTCCTCTTACCTTCTACCAGTGCGCATCGTGATGTTGTGCACACGCGCGTATCTTCTCGTGTAATTTTGGCTCTCTGCACATGTGCAGAAGGACAATTTTACTTCAGCTCATGCGCAGAGAGTAAAAAACAGTGAAATTTTTTTTAAAAAAGATGGTGGCGCGCACGGACCGGCAAAGAAAGCACCGGAGCCGTCGTGCCAACATTGCGCAATCGTCGGGCCCCTACCGGAACGGAGCACCGGACTGCACCGGTAGGAACCCACCACTGATACATACATATAAAAGAAAGAAAACCACAAAACATATTAACCGTAGATGCTGAATGCAGACAAAGGGGGATTGGAATAAACATGGTATTGAAAATCTGAAACTACAATTGTTCTTAAAACAATAATATTGAGTTCTTCTAAATTCCAACTGCCGGAAGTCCTCGACATAATTGATCCAAAAATTTCTGTACCTAAGCAAGACAGTTGTTGAGTTTTGCCCCTTTTTTTGAACTTTCTTGCCATTATTGTTAATTGAATCACTGCAGTTGATAACTTAGTAACACGGTTGTTAAGTGAATCTGGCTTCCTCATTGACTTTGCTTGACAGATCGCAAAAGGTAGTCACATGATCCCGGGATACTCCCAACTCTCATAAATATGAACCAGTTGCCAAGCATCCAAATTTTGATCACATGTCTATGGGGATACTGTATGGTTGTTTGAACAATGGTCTTGTCGCTTTTTTCAGTGTCGTAACTTCGAACAGTCACTTAATGAATGGTTGTAAGTCAAGGACTACCTGTAGCCATTATAATCCTTACTCTCATAAGAGGATGCTACAGAAAAGAGAAATCAGATTTTTAAAAATACACTCTGTCAGATACTTGCAACTCTAAGTGAAATGTGTAATGTTTGATCTGATCGATAGTTTATGGCTAATAACTGGATGATTTCATAAGCCCTTAATCATTTGGGGACTATATGCCTAACTTTACATGTCTCATTATCCCAATGATTTCACTGAATTTATCTTAGACTGAAAACTGACCCAGAGAAATAAAGAGCTATGTTCTTCTATTTCTTGGATTGGCATAACCGTTAGATTTTAAACATTGTGAATAGAATAGAATAGAATAGAATAGAATAGAATAGAATAGAATAGAATAGAATAGAATAGAATAGAATTTGCTACTTCTGGAATCCCCATATTGAACCCCAAAGCACCAGGGTATCCATCAATGTCTCTCCCTTTTTATTTACTAGATATCCTGCCCCGTTCTACTTTTTAATCTTCCCAAAATTGCTTATTTATTAGATTTCCATCTGGCCTTTACTTTGTACAAGTAAAGGGAAGGTATATAATGTTCCCTCCTATTTGTCCCACAACAACTTCCCTGTGAAGTGAGTTGGACTTAAGATTGATTGACCCACAGACACCCAGCCAGTTCCATACCTAAAGGAGAGCTAGAACTCAGTCTCCCAGTTCCTAGCCTAATATCTTCACCACTACACATCGTTAAAAAGAAAGGCTCATATTGCAAATCAATATTTGTCTCCAAACGCTTCTCTGCTTTTAAGAGTGACTGCGGGATTCACACAGTCCTATGTTTTTGTAGGAAATAGAAATATTGAAAATGTCTGCAGCCGAGTATATTTGCTTGTAAGACAAGATCTGTACTAGTGACGTGTAGCTCTGCCCATCCATAAGTAAGGTGATTTAAACCTGTCGTTATTATGGTTGTTTCTTCACAATAGTGTTTGGATAACTCCAGAAGACACTCTTAAGTTAATAACTTAAGTTATGAATGAGTCCTGCATAAATTAGGCTACTTACCCAGAGAACTTCTAATTCCCCCCCAAAAAAAGACAATGGAAAGCTATGAATTGAGAATACATATCCTGGGGGGTCAGAGTTTAGGTTTTGGTAAATTGGAGGTTCCTGATAAGCTTTATCTGCTCTGAGAAACATTTTGGGGTTCCAACTGTTTTATTAGTTTATTGAATATAAAATACAAAGAAAAATGAAAATAGTGCAGAAGTAGGGAAGAAAAAAGGAATGAGGAAGAAATGTAGGATAAAGGGGGGGAAAGAAAAGCATTGAATGACTCTTTAGTGCAGTAGAATAAGATAATAACATGCAGCCTCAACTTTTTACTGTTACATAATGAGTTCTACTAGCCATTTCTATAGCGACAAACTCATCTAATCAGCAAAACCCAAGGTCAAGGTTCATTTTCTCTACCTTAAGCACAAAGTCCAGAATTGGTTTCCAAGTGGAAACAAAGTTAGCTGTATTCTTTTCTTTGATTCGGCCAGTCAATTTAGCCATTTCTGCTAATTCCATCAGTTTTCCAGCCCTTATGGGAATTATTCCCACAAGGGAATAAAATGTTGGGAATACTCCAACACTGGACGTTTTTAAGAAGATGTTGGATAACCATTTGTCTGAAGTAGTGTAGGGTTTCCTGCCTAGGCAGGGGGTTGGACTAGAAGACCTCCAAGGTCCCTTCCAACTCTGTTGTTATTATTATTAGTGAGTGAGGCTGACTAAGCGCACCTTTCCCTCACTTTAATCCAATTCACGCACTTGACATTCCCCCCCAATTCCCGTGATGATAGATGTCAAGATCCTCTTCGAATACGATGGACGAACATCATTATTCTACTGCTGCAGAGAATGCAGTATTGCAGGCTAACTTTCCATTCCACTGCCTTGAGTTCGATCCTAACCGGCTCATGGTTGACTCGGCCTTGCATCCTTCCGAGGTCGGTAAAATGAGGACCCTGTTGGTTGGAGGCAATATGATGACTTTGCAAACCACTTAGAGAGTACTGTAAAGCACTGTGAAGTGGTATATAAGTCTAAGGCAGTGGTTCCCAATGTGGGGCCCATGCCCTACAGGGGGGCAATTTGATTTTTTATGGGGGCAATTAGAACCTTGTTTAAACCAAGTTAATGGCCTTTTAAGCTTCCTCCGCGTGAGTAGGAGTTCACTTTTTGAATAGTAAGAATTATATGTCACAGGTGGGGGGGCATCAGGATTTTAGAGATGCTTAGGTGAGGCATGGCCAAAAAAAGGTTGGGAACCACTGGTCTAAGGGCTATTCCATTTTTGCTTTCCATTTTTGTGCATAGAGCAGGGGTGGCCAAACTATGGTTCTTTGAGGACCTGTGGACTTCAACTCCCAGAATTCTTGAGCCAGCCATGCATGCATGGCTAGCTCAGGAATTCTGGGAGTTGAAGTCCACAGGTCCTCAAAGAACCATAGTTTGGCCACCCCGGCATAGAGCATTCTTGCTGCTGTCACTCTGAGACCCATTTTAGAAATGTAAAAGATGTCTCCTTCCTTGGCATTTTCTTTGCCCAGGAAACACTTTCAGAATGTCCCAGGTGCCCCTAATCCCAAATTTCAGCATTTCTCAATGACAGTTGTCGGGCAGCAACAATTGCTTTTGTGTCTGCTTGGCCTCTGTGAAACTGGGATGATAGGTAAAATGGTCCAAAATAGTCTGGCTATGCTTTTGATAAAACGTTACTTCCATCCCAGAACGCCACCGCACTAGAAAACTGGCATTGCCACAGGGCAGCATTTCTCAACCTTGGCAATTTTAAGACGTCTGGACTTCAACTTTTAAGAGATTCCCCAGCCAGCATGCTGTAGGGACTTTATAATAATCTTTCAAGCTTGGTTATTACTTTTTTTTGAACTGGAGGTAGGGCTGGAAATATGCCTGCCTGGGAAATAGAAGATTTGCAACCTGTCTGTCTAGCTGGGATTATGCAAAACGAACCAGATGTTTGGGCATAAGGAAGCTGTCTCGGTTTCTAAGACGGATCCTTTTCTTGCCGCTTGAAATGGGATTGTGATGTTTAGTTGCTTCCGGAGTTGCTGTTATTACTCCAGAGCTCAAGGGAGCTAACAGCCTTGTAACCCTGTGAGCTCAAATAGACTGAGAAAGAGTGACCGAAGCACAGTGACAGATTTCAACCGGAGTCATCTGTGTTTAAGTCAGGCACTGTAGCTGCTACACAACACTATACAAAACGTGATGATGATGATTTTTTTTACAAAATTTTCATTTAATTATGCAAATGCCAGGGAACCTTAGATGTCAGGCCTACCAAAAGACCGATTACTTATTCATTCCTTTCATAATAACTGCAGCCTTGGAATGAAATTGATTCTAGTTGCAACCTGTTCAGAGATAAAAGACTGATCTGTCAAGCAATTCTATCTCGGTTTCCATGTCTATCAATATATGCCATTACTGGTGAAAGTGGGACAAAAAGTTCTCGGATTACCCTAAGATTGGCAGACCGGTGTCTATTACAAAATGTCTCCTGAACTCCAGGTTCTGTAGATGCCGTAATCCTGCCTCTCTTGTCAATTTGGAATGGATTTCCCACCTAAAAAGACTGTGGGCAGATGTCATCATGTGAATTCAATAAAATAAAAATAAAAATCCCCGCTTCCCCATTCAAAGTGTGTAATTTCAATGAAATCATAGCTGAATACTCAAATGAAATTCATAGATTAACACTCATTTTAATGAGTACTTCCTTTTCTTAAGAAAATGATTCTTTCACCAAGCATAATTAAGATATAAAAATTCTCAGCAGTGCATTTATTTTATTTTATTTTATTTATTTATTTATTTATTTTGTCAAGTATGTGTTGGTAATATACATAGATGTAACATTGTTTATGTACATAAGATTGGTACTGATAAGAGGGAACATTAGGACCGGGACGGTAGGCACGCTGTTGCACTTATGCACGCCCCTTACTGACCTCTTAGGAATCGGGTGAGGTCAACAGTGGACAGTCTTAGGGTAAAGTTTTGGGGGTTTGGTGACGAAACCACAGAGTCAGGTAGTGAGTTCCAGGCATTTACCACTCTGTTGCTAAAGTCATATTTTCTACAGTCAAGTTTGGAGCGGTTCACTTTGAGTTTGTATCTGTTATGTGCTCGTGTATTGTTGTGGTTGAAGCGGAAGTAGTCATTGACAGGAAGGACGTTGTAGCGGATAATTTTATGAGCTATGCTTAGGTCGTGCCGAAGGCGACGTAGTTCTAAGCTTTCTAAGCCTAGGATTTCAAGTCTGGTTGCATAAGATATTCTTTTGCGAGTAGAGGAGTGGAGGACTCTTCTTGTAAAGTATCTCTGGACACTTTCTAATGTATTTATGTCCGATATGCGGTGTGGGTTCCAGACAGATGAGCTGTATTCGAGGATTGGTCTGGCGAATGTTTTGTATGCTCTGGTTAGTAGTGTGATATTACCGGAGAAGAAGCTACGTAAGATTAGGTTAAATTTATGGACTGAAATTTTCTTTGTGTCATGTACTTTTGAAAATTTTTATAGCTTAATTATCCACCCTAGTGGATATCTTAATAAGTCCACCCTAGTGGGGACAGTTAGGTGCACAAAAATATGTTTTCTCACATGATATTCAAGTATGAATTTTTAGAATTATAGCCTATTTGACCACAGTAGCTTTGAACTCTTATAAGAGGGCTACGGGCTGCAATTTTCTACACTATGTTACCATGATAAACTGCATCTGCAAGTTCTGTGAACTAAACACCATTTTAAAATTTTTTAATAAACTGAACAAGGAGAGATTCAACCTAGAAGTAAGGAGAAATTTTCTGATAGTGAGAAAAATCAACCAATGGAACAGCTTGCCTTCAGAAGCTGCGGGTGCTCCATCACTGGAGGCTTTCAAGAAGAGACAGGACCGCCACTTGTCAGAAAGGGTACAGGGTCTCCTGCTTGAGCAGGGGGTTGGACTAGATGACCTACAGGGTCCCTTCCCACTCTTGTTATTCCGTATTCTGTATTTTAACTGGAAGCATTTGGCTAGTCACAGATCTGTAAAAGAATCCATAAAACTGCCCCTCCTCCAAGACATTTTAGTCCAAATGGGATGTCACTCAGGATTAATACAGAATCTACAAAAGACTAACAAAAAAAGAAGCACATCTGAGAAAAGCGTTAAGTAACAAAACAAATTTTGAAATGTGTTCTAGTTTAAAGTTCAGAGAAATCCCGATTCTACTACAATAAAGCTTTATAAAGATGTTTTACCACTGAATTGTTTTACCACTGAATTTACCACTGAGTTTAATTTCTTGATGCAGCAATGAGTTTTCTTATATTTAGTGCTTTCTAAAGTTCCTGAAGGATGCTGCCTTGGAGAAGTTTGGAGAAAGCTTTATCTGACCAATCAATATTTGACTCTAAAGAATCCTAGATGTTGTTGGAAATATAATCCCTCTCCCTCTTCCTCCCTCCCCCTTTTAAGGTTTCCAAGGAGCCTGGCCATGATGTTGCAATATTACTGGAGGGAATGCGTAATGAGTGTTACTAAATTATTTGCTTTTTAACAGAAATGAAGAAATTAACTGCTGTCATTTATTGGTAGTAGGTTCTCAGGATACTCCATGCTCCTGCAAAAAAATAGGAAAAGGGGAAAAAAGGAGGAAGTCCGTCTTTGCTCTGCTTATCCTTATAACTATAGAAATATGTAAATGAATTCATAATGACATACGTACAGTATGTACATACTGCATGGGGATAAGCAGTTCTGTAGATTCAGGTAGCATCATTGCTGAAATGGAAGAAACTGGTGTTTTGACTCATTTCCTATGAAAGAATCATGTTCTAAATCAAAGGATTTTGGAATTTGCAATTCCTGCTACCAGTATAGATGATGATGATGATGATGATGATGATGATGATGATGATGATGATGATGATGATGATGATGTCTTGATCATCAAGATCTTGACATCAAGAACAAGATCAAGACTGTAAATGTCTTGCTCGCTACCAGATGGCAGCAAAGAGCTACAGAACATTCTGGCCATCTACTGATCACTTTGCTGCCACCTGTTGACCATTTATATTTTGCAGTCCAATGAAGTAGTGCCAGTTGGCAATGAAGTGACATTCTTTAGTAAAATGGCAGGTTGCAAGTTACATACTGTAGGAAATATATATTATTATCACTAGAAACCTCTTACTAAGGCCAACAAACTTAAAAGCAAAGTAGGAAGTAGCTTTTTTTTTTGCTGGCCTTCACCATCATTGTAAGTAACTTGAAAGTGGCAGTATACTGCAGTATACTTCAACTACAGCAGGGGTGTCAAACTCGATTTCATTGAGGACCGCATCAGGGTTGTGTTTGACCTTGAGTGAAAGGGGGGGCATGGGCTGGCGGGGCATGGGCAGCTTGATATCACTCGTGCTGGGGGCACCTGTGGTGGCCCAGGCTGGGCTGGGGGATCCATTGTTTCCTTCCTTCCTTCCTTCCTTCCTTCCTTCCTTCCTTCCTTCCTTCCTTCCTTCCTTCCTTCCTTTCTCCCTTCCCTTCCCTTCCTTTTCCTTCCTTTCCTTCTTTTCCTTCCTTTTCTTCTTTTTCCTTCCCTCTTCATTCTCCTTCCTTCTTCACAGCCACAGCGGGTCAGTCCTTCTGTGTTTCCAGGGTAGCCCCGCAGGCCAGATCTAAGCACCCCACGGACCTTGAGTTTGACCCCCCCGAACTACAGCATAATTCAACAATACTCAGCTAATGTAAGAAATATTAGAATTACACTGAAATCCCTAATGTTTCTAATGATATAACACTTAAATCTCAACAATCTGTTGCTCAAAAATAGCAACAAGAGACTATCTCAAATTGTCCAGTCTGTGGTTTCAAATTTATTTCCCTCCTTGCTGTCATTTCATTGCTTACAGATTGCCAGCTATCATTTTGCTGCACACATTTTCTTTTAAAAAACCTTGGAACTCTGATTCATCAAACAGATGTGCCTGCATTGGATTTTTTTTTCTTTTTTGCTTACTTATAGTATAGTCTATCTATAAATAACCTGGAGAAATACAGTGGCTTGGCAGACTTCACACAACAGGAAGAGATGACTAACAAGGAACTATTCACCCTATACTTATGTGTATGTCTGCATTTGTACTTATGAATGCATATGTGTTTGTGTCTGTGTATGTACTTGTGTGTGTTGAGTTTAGAAGCACTTTCAGAATGTAACACCTTCTGTTTTGGCACACCTATGTAGCTCCATTTCCACTCTTCTGGGGATTTCTTCAACTGCCTGCATGCATTAAAATTTAGATTGCAGATACAGTGCATCAATCATTTCCACTGTTTGAAAGAATATTTGTAGAACCTTGCTTTTAATATTACTAAATTAATATTACTAATATTACTTAATATTACTAATATTACTAAAGTCATACCTCCATTGCAACTGAGACAAAAAGTGTATTTGCTTAACAATCATAGATTTGATTTCCAACTAATTTAAATTGCAATATTTACATTAAAATGTTGAGTCCTGCCCATCACCACTTTTGACAGGTAGCTTTCGGCAACCCAAAATTAGCTGACCTGGGATTCAAACTGGGCATCTCTGCTTTACGCACAGAAGCACTTCTTAGAGAAGAAACTATACAGATCTCACACAAAGAGGTTGTTTTGTTTTGTTTTATTTCACTTCATTTTATTTGTTATCTGAATGTGTTATGGTTAGCAACAACTGCCTATTTGCTGGTCTCTGCGTGTATTGTTTGGAAATAGGAAAGAGGTCTCCTTAATGAAACTGCTACAATGATGAATGAGAGACGTTCGAATTCCACACACATTGAATGTTGCATGAAAGATTAAAAATATATAACATATGGTTTTGACCTATATGTTGTATCACGGCTGTCATTCCCAGGAGGAGACTGACATATGTGGGGCTGAGTTTGAAGCAGCACCACCTCCATATTCAGTTCCAAAAGTACATTTCGTTTCTGAGAATATAAAATATTGGTCCATGGCTTTACAAATGTGTAGCAGAAGCCAGCAGCGCTTGGCAATGGTCGCCTAATACCTTGTTCCCTCCCCTCTCCCTGACTTGCCAATCATCTCCCCAGAGCAGATTTGCATTTTTAACATTTTATAAATGTAGATTAAAAAGGGATTATTAAACAAGGGGAAGGGATAAAATTACTTGCAATTCCTATTAGGAATTGAGGACTGATTCTTCCACTCATAGCAACAAGCTAATATCTACAGAACTCAGCCATCACATGACATTTCCATCCACTCCGCTAAAGATCAACATATGAAAAGGGGTGATTTAAAAATCTGGTTTGTGCTGCATTTTTGCATGTCTGTTGGAGGGAAGATGTGTATTTTAGGTTTAGGGTTTTTAAGGTTTTGTTTTTCTCAAAATGCTACTGTGGGAAGTCCACCCCCTCTCCCCTAAAAGAATGAAATATTTTGGGGAATATTAAAAAATGGAGAAACATGTTCTTTGAGGCCGAAAGCAGCCCCCAAGACTTTCTTAATAGCCCACAGCAGATGCCAGCACTTAAGGAGATAAAGAGCTTATTGAAAAAGGAAGCCAACTCTCTAGATGGCCCCATTCCTAAGCAAAGCAAATACTGCAGGCAGAAATCCTTTCAAGACAGGATATTTCGAAACTCCTTGCAGCAAAGTTCGACAGCTAACAAAAGCAAACAGCCCCTCACCCAAAAAAATAAATCCAACACAGGACGAAAGCCATTAGCCACAATAGGATTTGCCCAACACCCTTTTAGTAGCACAAAGCCCATATTGCACAGATCCCAAACGTCAAAGTTACAGAAACTATAAAGATCCATCCGCCTATTCAGCCATTTGTTCAGCTGACCCAGAACTGCATGCTGTCCTTGTATGTGGTTCTGCTTCGTCAGTAAATGAACCTTTCTTTCCAATCAGCCTCCAGCCTCCATTTTATTTCCAGCGTCTTTCTCCCAGCTCGGAACTGAACCAGATGGATTTTCCTTCCAACACTACCATTTGAATGAGGTTATCCAACAATTTTATGTCTCACTGGAGGGTTTTAAATAGTCAGACAGTGCAACTGATGTCCTCAGCTTCATATGGGTGGGAGGTTTGTGCTCTAGATTATAGTTTTCCCAATACACAAATGACAGAGGTCACTGCTACACTAAATGATGCTTACTATTCCAATAAGACAGGAACTGAGTTCCGCCTTTACCAAAAATGCTTTTTTACATTCATTCTTCAACCACATAAAGGAGCTTTCTTGGGGTTTATGCCTTAACATGAGAAACCAGAAACAAATTCACTTGAACTCTCAAAGGAAATAAAGAAGGTCAGTGATTTTTTTGTATCATTGTGTCAAAGCAGACTACTCTTTGGATGCAATTCTATAAAGTGTTGTCTGGCGAACAGAAAAAGTAGGAAATCATTATTATCAAAGTAACCATGTCTATGCATACAGGACACCCCATTCCCTTTGGAATAATAGCAGCAGCACTTAGACGTATATACCGCTTTACAGTGTTTTATAGCCCTTGCTAAGCAGCTTACAGAATCAGCAATCTGGGTCTCATTTTACCGACCTCGGAAGGATAGAAGGCTGAGTCGACCTTGAGCCTGGTGAGAATTGAACTGGTGGCAGTCTGCAGAATTAGCCTGCACTACTCCATTCTAACCACTGCACCACCACGGCTCTAAACAACATGCGACGTGCAGAAAAGAAGTGGTGAGAAAAGAAATACAGGAGGTCCTTGACTTACGACCACAATTGAGCCCAAAATTGATGTTGCTAAGTGAGACATTTGTTAAATAAGTTTTGCCCCACCTTTCTTGCCACAATTGTTAAGTAAATCATTGCTGTTGTTCAGTTAGTAACACGGTTGTTAAGTGAATCTGGCTTCCCCATTGACTTTTCTGGTCACAAAACCTGATCATGTGACTAGGACACTGCAACCGTCACAAAGATGCATCAGTTGCCAAACATCCAGATTTTGATCACCTGGCCAAGGGGATAATGCAATGGTTGTAAGTGTGAAAAACAGCCATAAGTCCCTTTTTTCACTGCCATTTCAACAGTCACTAAACGAACTGTTGTAAGTCGAGGACTACCTGTAAAAGCCAGTGAATAGAAAAACAAAATAAATCTAACTTAGCACTTGTCAGTACTCCCCTCTGAACCTTTCTATTCTTGTAAATATCTTTATTTTTATTTTTATTTTTATTGGTTTATTTGTCAAACATGTACAAGATAACAAGTGTAGGTATGAACCAGTGGTGGGTTCCTACCGGTGCGGTCCAGTGCGCTGTTCCGGTAGGGACCCGCCAATTGCGCAATTTGTGCACGACGGCTCCGGTGCCGTCTTTGCCAGTCCATCACGCGGCGCCATCTTTTTTCCGAATTTTTGGCCTTTTTTTGCTTTCTGCGCATGCACGGAAGCAAAATCTTGCAAGGGGACACGCGCGCGAGAGAGATTTCGGTGATATTTTGCTTCCGCGCATGCACAGAAGCAAAATTGCACAAGGGGACACACGCACATAGCGAGGGGACGTGTGCATGTAGCAAGCGTGCATGTGCGTGAAACGTGATGATGCGCACGCAGCGCAGCGGTAGCCAGGTAAGAGGACCCCACCCCTGGTATGAACATAAACATGAACAAAGGAAGTAAATACAGATAAATGGGGACAGTAAGACAGGGACGGTAAGCACACTGGTGCACTTATGCAATCCCCTTTACGGACCTCTTAAGAATGGGATGAGGTCCACGGTAGACAGCTTAAGATTGAAGCTATGGGGGGTTTGAGGAAGTAACAGCGGAGTCGGGTAGAGCATTCCAGGCATTGACCTCTCTGTTGCTGAAGTCGTGTTTTCTGCAATCTTGGTTCCAATAATTCTTTACATTTCCTATATTCCCCTTTGTCTTTAAACTTCTCACCTCTGCCTTTTTTTCATGATCTCATCAACTCCACCAACCATAACTTTCTTGATCTTCTCCCCCTTCCTGACCCAGTCACATTTTCCTTCATGTATTTCTTTTCTGATTCAGCCTTCATTCATTTTATACAATCAAACACCTCAAGTATTTTTCTTTTTAGGTAGGCCACTGACTTTTGAATCCAGTCTGCAATCAGCCAGCACCTTCTCGGCTTATCATACAGATTTCCTAAATATAATCTATTCCCATGGAATATATTATGTTTCTCTTGATGCCCTCAGGCCGTACTTCCACGTAGCAAAATAAGCAAAAGCATACTTTTATACAGAGATCCGTTTGCTTCTTCCAACAAATATTCCTTCCAATAATTAATCTGAAACACAGGTTTTTCTATAAATCTTCTTCCCATGACTTCACGTGTCTGGAATGGGAAGGCATATATCTCTCTAAAGTTGCAGAGTTCCATAAGGTATAGGAACCAATTGTGCTGTGTTCCTACTGTTGATGAAACATGATAGTCTACATAAAGCACTGAGATTGACTGATCTCATTATTTTAAATTATTTCTATTTCACAATTTGCATACTAAACTACCCAGGACAGTATGTTTTACATAACATCAATGTAATACAGTATTTGCAGAACTAAGATGATTTATATACCTTAGAATTTACATCTGTCTGTCTGTCTGTCTGGTCTGTCTGTCTGTCTGTCTCTCTCTCTCTCTGTGTGTGTCTCTCTGTCTCTCTCTCTCTGTCTCTCTGTCTCTGTCTCTCTCTCTGTCTCTCTCTCTCTCTGTGTCTCTCTCTCTCTCTTTTCCTCTCTCTCTCTCTCTCTCCCTCTCCCTCTCCCTCTCCCTCTCCCCCTCTCCCTGTCTCCCTCTCTCCCACCCCCCCTCTGGCTTCCCCATTGAAGCTGGTCACAAAAGTCACAAAATCTGATCATGTTATCTCCGCCCCCTGTCTTTTATCCCCACAGCTAGGGTGGGGCTTCGCTAGCAGCGGTGGCTCTTCCTTCTATAGGAAGTTAGCACCCACCTCTCTTCTAGGAAAATGAGATATTTTAGGAACTATTAAAAGGGCAGAATATTTCCCCTAAAAGGGAGTCAGAAACTCACCCCCCCAACTTTCTCAATGGGCCATTAAGGCCTGGGCCAGTCTATTCTACATAACGAAGATCTACCTCCTTCAGGCAGAGCCATAGTAGGAATTGCCGAAAGCCCTTTCATTACATCATCACCCAGCAAGAGTCAACCAAGCCTGGGACTCAAAAGACAACCTAAACAGTTACCCCTGCATGGCCCCATGGGAGTCTGACAACCAATCAGAATACAAGCTCAAATTCAAAGCCCAA
>JALIGW010000006.1:61079002-61231502 GCA_023053685.1 Diadophis punctatus similis
TTGACCTCGGGGGTGGGGGGATTGGGTGGGCGTGGCCAGTTTGACGCCACTCACTGGGCATGGCTGATTTGGTCGGTGTGGTCAGCTTGGTGGACGTGGCCAGCTTGGTGGGCGTGGCCAGCTTGACGCCACTCCCCAAACTGCTGGCATGTTTCCTCTTCGCATTGGGTAGACCAGGCCAAAGCGACGTGAGTAGACCAGGCCGAAGCAGCGTGGGTAGACCGGGCCGAAGCAACACGGGCCAGCCCCTTACATTTTCCAGGATGGCCCCATAGGCCGGATTCGACTACATCACAGGCTGCATCTGGACCGCAGGCCTTGATTTTGACACCCCTGCTATAGGCAGACTTCTGGATTCAAGGGCATTCACATGTTTTTAGTGAAACTCATCTTTGCTGTGGTGTCTATTAGCTTTGGCAGTTCTGAACACATAGATACTCAAAATTCTGCAGAGCCAGTGGTGGGTTACATCACTAAGTACTTTGACATTTATTGTCCCCATTTGTTTTGCCTCAAAATAAGATTTGCATAGTAATCACGAGACCTTGCCAACACATACAGGCATTAAAATAACCCGTTTCTAAGCTTGCTTGAATTAAGAAGGAAAAATACATATGCCTTTGTCGACAGGTCTATTTCTCATATTTCCATGCATGAATTTTATATAAGTATGCCCGGAGCCTAGTTAAATTACTCTTAAGAAGAGATACTAAACAAAAAAAAAGGAGATGTCAAAAGAAGCATAGCTATGTGCACCTTTGCCAACACATTAAATGTATGAATAACAACAACAAAAATAATTAAAAATGGAAGGTGTTTCATCCTCCAGGCACAGTATGATATGCCTCAACAAGCTGCCTGAACTTATGTTCATTAAAATTACCTTTTAGGTTGGTAAACAGCGTTCATCTTCCATCCTGCTTTAAAACCAATCTACATAGTTTCAACAAATTTCATTTGAATTTGCAAGAAGTGTAACTTATCTTCGGCACTATAATTTAGAAAGTGGATGAGTTCTTTATTTTACATACTTGCATGTCAAGCAACAGAAAATGGGCATGTTCTATGATTTGGAACATGGGGTGAGATTTCCTTCTTTTTTGGTGGTATATATTTTGCCAGAATATTTTGAATGAAACTATGGCATAGAGAAATGCTATAGGAAAAATAGGAAATGAAGGCACTTAAAAATGGAGGCAGAGTATGCTTGTTGACTATGTTCAGCTTGAAGTCAAGGATGTTGGTGGTGGCATTGTTTCAAGAATGATAAATTCCATAGGCTCACTTCACTCTCTTTGCTTCACAGGATGACTGTTCTATCTTTACCTTTCTTTTCCTACCTTTCCCTAGCAGCAATCAGTTCCTTGAGACAGAAAGAGGAAAGTTCTGGGAAGATTGAAGGGGCAAGTGGGCCAATTGAAAATCCCCTTTGATAGCTCTTACTAACTCTATCCAACTGGATTTCTTGATCTTCTCCTGCCTTCAAGCAATTCACTTTTCCTTCACATGTTTGTTTTGCAATTCAATTCACCTTCATCTTTCTATAAAATCAAATTACTCCAATGTACTTATTTTGTACTTCTCATTTTTTAAAAGATTCAATAATCCACATTCATTGCTGACAGCGTCACTTCTTGTTTCTTGTTTTGTCACAAGACAAAACTATTAGAACTAACCTGCAACAATTCAAACAACCATTAGGTGGCAGCAAAACATTTTTAAAAATCCTCTCTGCTGCCATTAAGTGGCCACCTGAATTATTGCAGTCCACATCTGGTAACTTTATCTCACACACTTAAGTGATTTATCCTCACTAAGTTCTTATTTTGGTATCAAAATATAAGATGCATTCTCTTATAGACAAACATTTTTACTTCTTTTGATGAATATTCATTCCTCACAACAGATTATGCATTATCTACTACCTTTGTAACAGCTTTGGCAACTCTTATAATTTCTTCTGCTTTTCTTTTAACCAATCACATAAAGATTGTAGCTCAGCAAAATTAAACTGAAAAGTGTCCAATTAAGAAATCACTATCTTCCTGTTGAAGAAGAGCACTTGATTATTTTATGTAAATTATTTCCTTAATAAACATTTGTGTCAGTTTTGACATTTTATATGTAGTGACAGTGTCAATCCTGTACCTTGTGTCATGAACAAAAACACAGAGTTTCTATAAGATAAGATAATTCATTTTGGTGGTAAGGTAGAGTTGCTCTAGAGTTGAGCTAAATAACTAGTGATGTCTCGGAATACAAAATTGTGGTTTTCTTGGGAATAATATTAAGTGGGTTTGTTTTTGACTGTCTAAAATAGGCCTCTCTGCTGGTACATTTACAAAGATAAAAATGTCAAGATGGCAGCCATGATGGTGTAATTGAAGCTCCGCCTATATCAGACACAAGGAACCAAGAATAACATGATGAATTACTCAGAGTAGTTTCTTTATTGCTGTTTGCCCTTTGACAGAAATCTTACCAGACTAAAGCACACTCTGAATAACTATCAGATAAATCCTGTGGATGTACAGGTAGTCCTTATATGATTATATTGTGATTATATTGCCTGTTATATGTATATGCAGGGAGCTGCATCCCTATCAAATATAATGGTTTATTCCTGAGCACGTGATTAATACGTTCCTAGTACGCATGTGTACATTCCTTTCTTTGATCCGTCCTTCTGTTTCAGCTTCTGTGGAAGCAAGACGTGTTTTTTATAGCAAAGATGTGATTAATGAGATTTATTGTTTTTGTACCGAAATAAATATTTTCTACTTAGAACTTTAAACCGCGGTTTCTTTTCTAATGTCAGAGTTCCAGGAAAAGATCTATTTTCGCCTCTGATGAGAGTTATTCTTATCTGACAGTCCTCAACTTACAACAGTTCATTGAGTGACCATTCCAGTCCCCTATGCTTTATTTATGCTTTATTTACATGATGGAAATCTGGATTATACATTGCCTTAGAAGCATTTGAGATTATTAAAATCTCCCTTGGTGAGTCCTGCTGAGTTTCCGCATCCTGGCAGCTGACTTTGGGTGCCGGATACTGAGAATGACCTTTTCGTTTCTTATACATGCATCATCCACAATATGGTTTGGGGAGAAAGATAGAGAAATACTGCAACCTGCCCACTGCAATCTCTCCAGTGGCTAGCCTCCCTCCCTCCCTCCCTTACAGGCCGCAGCCTAAGCAAGGAGATCATGTTTATTTTATTTACTCAATTTCTAACAGCTACAGCAATTTATTAGCCATTTCAGTCTTCGAAACAACTTTAGATGGCATACATTAGCATATTAAAACAGTGAAAAACGGTAGATCAAAAATGAAATTCACGTCTAATTATCACATCAGGGAAGAGAAACGCCATAAGTATTGAAATCAGTGTAGGGTCACAAATCGTCCTATCCCAGAGCCTGCTGAAAAGGCCAAATTTGTAGGGCTTTCCTAAATGATAATAGGGTAAGTAAAGGTTGTGGCAAATGCCAACAGAAACTTGACACCTCTTTATTTCCTCTGATAGTGAAATGAATAGGAGTTATAATAATGGCAGAACACTTCTAAGAACATGCAATTGCTTCAGCTTTTCACTTTTTGTAAAGTAATCACCAAGAGTAAGTCATGTTTCAGCCCAAGGCTGAAATTTTGGAATCTAAATTTAGAATCTAAAATTTATAAAATGTTAGAATCATAGAGTGTAAAGATTGGGAGGAATCCTGGAGATCATATAGTCCAACCTCCTTGGTGCAGGATTTGATTCATGTTATAAGGCTGAGGGAAGACTGGAATAGATTGGCACCTTTCAATAAAGGGATCCAGTTGATTCTCATTCCCTCTCCTTCTCCTTCTGAAATATTGTTCCTCTATTCCCCCGTTCAAAACCTGAACAATTTCAATAGATGTTGCCTCCAGTATCCTGTCAGAACAGTTGAATCAATTGAGTTGTTGAGTCTTAGATCAGAAAAATCATCAGAGCTCTGTTACAATCAATTTATCTTTTCCATTCCCTTTCCTTTTTTTTAGGGTGGGCTCAGGCCAGCAAGAGTCATGAGAAGAAGGTAACATTTCTAGCAGTAATATCTTAGCGGTGGATAAGAACATTCAAAGGATGCTTGAGGAACTTTTGGTACCTCACAATACTCTCAAACTTCCTCTTGAAGCCTTGCTGTTCAAATATCCAGTGCATATGGAAGGCATTCAGGTGGACAAAGCTGGTCTGAGACATACAATAATATCTAACATCCAGACAGAAAAGCAAAATATTTCACCACAGGGATAAAAGTGTAAAAATTATTCTACTTAGCTTTGACTTAAACGATGCTCGAAAAGAAATGAGTGAATTCTAATCACCAGAGTAGCCATTTTGTTTACTTACAAAGAAGCTACGGCATCAAAAATATAAAATACCCAGTGGCATTTTGCTAAACTGGAAAAGAATCCTTTGTGAATATATATATCTTGGGCATGTGAAGATGTTTTTAAAATGTAAAGAAAGAAATTACTCACAAGAGCACGTCATATACAATAGACACTCATTTTCCTGTGAATAGTACTAGAATTTTAAGTAAGCTGTATTTTCCTGCTCTTTGCCTCGTTTCCGATGGAGACGTGAGCTGATATCACATCACCACGAAATGTTTTTGTCAATGCAGTACTAAAAATTGGGGGAAGGGAGAATATAACTAAATTTCCCAAGGAAAATCACACATCCAAGGGTTTTTGAATTAGCTCTGTTAGTATATGTTGTGTTTGAATAGAATTGGAGGTTAGGCTCCACCATCAACCCCTGCCTTGCTTTCACACCCAAAATGGTGTGAAAAGGGGAAAACAGTGGCAGAAGTGCTAATGCATTTTGTTTCAAGTGTGGATATGAGAATGGAAAAATCTAAAGTGCAACTCATTGGAAAAAAAACATAAAAGCCAGCTTCTTGAACTCACGTTTCTTGCTCTGTGCACAAATAATTGCAACGCTCTCTAAAGGTAACAACACTGATTTCGCCGACTTGTTTGGCACAGACATAACATAGCAATTCCCCCGCCCCCTTTTCTTTCTTTTGCATAAAAAGAAGAATTCTGTAAATCAAATATGCTACACGGAACAGCTAGAAGAAAATCTGTCATTCCACGATTCACACATGGCGTCTTGCCAGCAATGAGTGAGTGCAATTACCACCAGTTTCCCCCATTTAATTAGTGTGAAGGGGAAAAAAACACCCTTATCTAAAAAGACCATGTGGATGCTTTTTGTGGCAAGGAAGTTTCTGTCACGAATACTCCAGAGTGGGGGGAAATCCAAATTGTTTAAGGAGAAAGCTAAATTGATAACTTAACAAGACACCATAGAAAAGATGGCTTCCGTTCAGGATATACCTAGAGTTCATATACTGGCACTCAAAAGAGCTGCAAAGGTAAGGCATCTGTTGCAGTTTTCTTTCAAGACATTTGAAACAGTAGAGAGGCTGTAGTAGAATGTACTGTATGGTTGATCTACTGTTTTCTACTGTTAACTTTCTTTTAACGATCCCATAATCCCTTGCAGGGTGGAGTCTGGGCAACTGAATGGAGCTGAGTGTTTATTGGCTGGATGCCCTTCCTGTCGCCAATATGGAGTTTTGTTCAGCAGATAAATTCTCATTGTGCCCAGAGAGAGAAATATCTGCCTCTACCTAGGATCGAACTCACAGCTTCCTGATTGTGAGGCAAGAGCTCCACTTCTAGGCCACCGCACCACTCTGTTTTCTACTGTTATATGACAAGAGTATGAAAACTGGTCCTTCATATGTTTCCCCTAGCAGCTTTATATTGATCATACTGGGAATGGATGCTAGGAATTGTAGTTCATTGATTTATCTTCATAAATCAATGAACTACAATTCCTAGCATCCATTCCACCAGTTTTCCATCCATTTAAGACTTCTACCACATTAATGATGAATGCCCTCATTGGATGAACTTTACTTCCATTCATGTTGCTTTCATGTTACATTCTTTTTTTAAGAAATGAAAAATCCAATCCAGCGACACATACTGTATGATAGAACCCTCACCATCTTGGAAAACTGCCCTATTCAGTGGTTTTCAAGTCCCTGGAATATATTTATGTGGTCCCCAGCTACCAAATGTCATGGCCCCATCGGAGCCTGAGTCCGCAGAGGAGGATGAGCTGGAGCTGGGGCCGATGGAGGTCGAGGGGGCAGCCTCGTTTGCTTCAGAGGAATGTGGGGAGGAGCAGAATGAGGCAGCCTTGGGTCCCTCGGGTTTGGGACGGTTTACCAGCAGGGAAAAATGGGGCGGGACGACCAAGAGAGGGCAGGCAGTGGAGATAAGGAGCGACAGAGCTCAAGCGACGAGCAAGGACAGCCCCCTCCTGATTCCCGAGCACAGAGAGTGGAGAGGAGGCGGGAACAGTGCAGGCCAACCCGACGACTTGGGAGGAGAGTGCCCTGCCCCTCTTCACAAGGCACACCTGGGGACTGAAACTTAAGGAGACACTGTGTGGAGGGGCGCTTGTTGGGAATGAACACTGAATTTGTGGAGTTTTGTGGTCGTTGCCGATGTCTGCAGTTCTCTGGAATTCTTGCCTAGTTCTTTTGCTTTGTGGACTCATTGCCTAAGTCCTTTGCTTCGTGGAACTCATTACCTTGTTCCCTTGCCTCACTGGATTTTTTTTGCCTGGAAGCCGTCGTCATGCTAACAGCATTTTGCTGGACTACTCACAGCCAGAGGCTGCTGGAGGTGTGTGTTTGTGAGCATTTTGCTCTGGGACTTGCCATAAACATGGGAGTGTTTGGGGGAAAGTTGGAGTAATAAAGGGGAGTTTTAAATACTGCATCATCGTCTGACCATTCTGGAAGAAACAATAATATGGGAGAAAGATAGGGAAGCTCTGGCAATCTGTTTCAGCATGCAGTGGTGCTATTTTTAAAAGATTGCTAGGTGCCACCAGGAAAGTAAGTTGACTATTCTGTTTCCTCTTAATGTTTTTGCAGGCTTGTGCTCCTCCATCACCAGAAAAAGCAGAAAAGAAGACCCCCCCCCCTATAAGGACAATATAATTTTTTGTATGCTGGAAACCCAATTTGACCTTGAGTAAGTTGAGACTGAAAAGAAGGAGGAGGAAGAGGAGGAGGAGGAGGAAGAGGAGGAGGAGGAAGAAGAGGAGGAGGAGATTACAGATTACAGATTATTAGAGTTGAAAGAGACCTTGTAGGTCATCTAGTCCAACCCCCCACTCAAGCAGGAGTCCCTACACCATTTCGGACAAATGGCAGTCCAATCTCCCTTTGAAAATCTCAAATGTTGGAGCTCTCACAACCACCGCAGGCAAGCTGTTCCGCTGGTTGATCGCTCTCACCATCAGAAAGTTTCTTCTTATTTCCAGGTTGAATCTCTCCTTGGTCAGCTTCCATCCATTATTCCTTGTCTGGCCTTCTGGTACCTTGGAAAACAGCCTGACCCCCTCCTCTCTGTGGTAGCCCCTCAAGTATTGGAACACTGTTATCATGTCTCCCCTGGTTCTTCTCTTCGCCAGACTGGCCATGCCCAATTCCTGCAACCGCTCTTCGTATGTTATAGTTTCCAGTCCCCTAATCATCCTGGTTGGTCTCCTCTGCACTTTATCTAGAGTTTCAATGTCTTTTGAAAGGAGGAGGAACAGGAGGAGAAGTCATTGCAATATATATTGCAATGTATGTTTGCGTATTTGCATAGTTTGTGTGTTTGCAGATCTTGACTCCTGGCAATCTTTGGACAATTTCAGGCAGTTGTTTTGGAAATCTTTTCAGAAATCACTTGTTATTGTCTTCTTCCTAGGGCTGACAGAGAAATTAGGAAATAGATAGGGAAATGATTGTTGTTCATAAGACTAGAATCTGGGGTCAACCAATGAAACTGAATGTTATTTCCTGCAATCACCCCTTTTGCTGATATGTCAAAATAAAAAAAAATCATGCAAATATCTATTTTGTTTCTTTTATTCTGCATCTTTCAAATACTGACTGGATCTAAGCATGTCATTAAAAGTCCTAATCTTGATTATTAATATTTCTGAAGGATTTCTTCAAATAGAAAGGGCAAAAATAACTCTTAGTCAAGGAACAGAGTAGTAAAATATAAAAACTGGAATCTTGTTATTCTTCATACATCATTCAATCAAGCGGTGCATATAGAATGAAGTTAATGAGAAGATATGGTGGCTCGTTATGTCTTCACAAAGAAAATTGGAATAATATTGTTTTCTACAAGTGACTGGCAATGGTATATCTTTGGTCGCTACCCTGATAGACCAGGTTCTTCCTATGCCCAATTTCTGTTAGATGGTGATAGTTGGCTGATGTTGCAAAATTCTCTGCAGCTGCTTGCAAAATCTCATTGGAGCAGATTGAACATAACATAGTTTGAATGCATGCTTGTTCCTTTCATATGTTTCTGTATTGATTATAGCAGTGATGGCGAACCTATGGCATGGGTGCCACAGGTGGCACGCGGAGCCATATCTGCCGGCAAGCGAGCCTTTGCCCTAACTCAGCTCCAGTGCGCATGTGCATGCCCGCCAGCTGATTTTTGGCTCGCGCAGAGGCTCTGGGAGAGCGATTTTGGCCTCTGGAGGGCTTCCAGGATGGTGGGGGGAGTGTTTTTGCCCTCCCCAAGCTCCAAGAAAGCCTCTGGAGCCTGGGGAGGCCGAAAAATGGGCCCACCGGGCCACTGGAAGTCGGGAAATGGGGGAGTGGGGGAGGTCACGCATGCATGTGCAGGAAGGTGGGGCAAGTGAGGAGCTTTGAATTATGGGTGTGGGCACGCACACGCGTGCAATAGCGCGCACTCGCACTATTTCGGCACCCGAGGAAAAAAAGGTTCGCCATCACTGGATTATAGCTTTGTTTCATTTTTGACAGTTTTGGATGTTTTCTATTGCTTCTTGTATTTTAGCCCTTGGACATAGAGAATTGGCACTGTTAGAGCATGTTAACTCTGACTTAGGATGAACACATGGGATCCATTGCTTTGTATTGCTATTATTACTTTTACTGTCCTATTTGCACCGGTCTAAGGCCATAATAAACGTTTATCTTTCTGTCATTGATTTACCCATAATGCTTGAATACAAAACATTTCCGTCTTTTAATGACCCTGTAATCCCTTGCATTGGGGTGAAGTCGGGGCAACTAAATGGAGCTGAGTGTTTACTGGCCAGATGCCCTTCCTGTTGCCAATGCGGAGTTCACAACAGATATATTCTCATTGTGCCCAGAGAGAGAAATATCTGCTGCTACCTAGGATCAAATTCACAGCCTCCTGGCTTGAATACAAAACATGATCTGTACATATTCATTTTTTAAAAAAAATTTGACTGTTAAGATTTGTTTTCATGTATGCATACAACTTGGGGGTAGGGTGGCTCACATCTTTGACCTGCTTGCTTATAGCAGACCTTCTTCTTTTGCTTTGTTTCTGTTTTGTTTGAATCTTTCTGCCTTCCCTCAATGGTCCTCTTGCACACTGTACAAGCACACATTGTCTTTTCTCAGTAAACGTACCTCCCGAGTGAGCTCAGGTTCTTCCAACCACTGTCATTGTTGCTGATTCATCTAACCTTTTCAGAGAGAGAATGGTGCTGCTTCACCTACTTAGTCTTGTCACTGATTGCTTGTTCAGAGAGGCCAGGAACGGCAGCAGAAATAGAGCATTAGGCTTCTAACAGGTTAAGGGGCACTTGGCCAAGATAACCTCCCGTGGAATGCCCTGCCCAATGCAAGTGAATTTGCAGTTGACAAAGCTTTGGGGAACAGAAAACAAGACTCCGCCAAGCCCCATATAATCCAATTTATTACAAGAGGGAGAGGATTAAGTTAAAGAAATCTCAACCACTAGGAACATCCACTTTAGCACCCAAATTATCTCTCTTAAATTCAACAGGATGGGGACTTCTTATTACTCTTAGTTTAAAAAACAACGACAACGAAAAGCAGTGGCAAATTTGGAGGGGGTAATGAAGGAATGTGCAGATGCTTTGAATTAGTAATGTTTTGCAAACTGTGATCCATTTTCTCTTTGTAGAAAAGCCTATGACAGCAATACTATTCATTGCATTCTACAAAGCCCATAACAACAACACTATCTAACCTTTTATCTTCCAAGGCTCTCTAGGGAAGGCCTCAGGGAAAGAGACAGCAGAGGACTTTTGCTGACTTTCTTTTAAAGAATTGTGCAGGGCTGAATTTGAAGATCCTCTCATGAGTGGTGTTTTGGACCACTCCCCAGATGGAATATATATATATGTGTGTGTGTGTGTGTGTGTGTGTGTGTGTGTGTGTGTGTGTGTGTGTGTGTGTGTGTGTGTGTGTGTAAGTGATATTTGGCATATATATATGCCAAATATCACTTACTCATCACGAAATCTCCAGAACTGTAAAGTCTATAAACTTGAAACTTGGCATGTATGTTCCTCTTGACTTCTAGGTGCTTGCTAAGAAAGGATTTTTCAAAATGACCATCAGATCATTAGTATTTCTTATACAGTATTATATTAACGCACTCTGATGCTAAAGAGTTAGACATTCTACTCCCCCTCCCCACCTGAAAAGAACTCTGTTCCAACTGCCAGTTGCCTTATATTAACACGCTCTGATGCTACCCCTTCACTAAACCAGATGTGGGCATGGCCAGCGTGTGACTCATCCGGCCTGCGGGCTGGGAGTTTAGACATTCTACTTCCCCTCCCCACCTGAAAAGAGCTCTGTTCCAACTGCCAGTTGCCTTATATCCCTACGACCAATTAGGTCCCACAGAATCGGTCTCCTCCAGGTCCCTTCAACCAAACAATGTCGGTTGGCGGGACCATGGGGGAGAGCCTTCTCTGTGGGACCTTCGGTTCTCTGGAACCAACTACCCCCTGAGATCCGATCTATCCCCACCTTGCTGGCCTTCCAGAAAGCTATTAAGACATGGCTCTTCCTGCAGGCGGGGTGATGTGACCGATGAACATCTTAGGTCTCCCCCAGGTATGAATGTGTTGTTTGGCTTTTTAATTTTTTAATTCATCAAATATTTTAAATCATTTATTATTTTTGCTACTGTTTTTATATTGTTCTTATACTCTGTTGCACGCCGCCTTGAGTCCCCAGGGAGTAGGGCGGCATATAAGAACAGCAAATAAATAAATAAATAAATATTAACACACTCTGATGCTAAGGAGTTACACATTCTACATAAATTTTCAAGCTTTAAGTGTCATTGTATCAAGCCCAATCACATAGTTTCGTAGCAAAGCACGGGTATCCAGCTACTAGTATTAGATATTAGCAAGGAGGATAGAGCTATCTGTGTAAATGTCTATCGAGATTCTCAGTCATCCAGGTCACGGTTGTCCAAAAGATGCTTTTTCCCAAAGGCAACTGGACTTGCTTTATTTTTCCTTGAATTTGTTTCTGAACTGAAGAATTTGTTTCTTGGATGAGAAGCAAAAACCTCTTCAACGAAAAACAAAGCAATTCCAATTGCCTTTTGAAAAAGCACCTTTGGGCCATCTGTTTAAATAACTTGCACGGAGAAAGAATGGGAACCAGTGTCCCACTCGAATTACCTCATGGCTTCACTTGTCTGACTCTGTATTGGAGGGATCCTTCTGCAAAGAACATTCTCTGTATCAGACCTGAAAAGTTGGCTTAGACAACTTAGAACCACGCCACCTTTGGTCTGACCTAAATGTAGTACATAAAATTACCTCCTACAATGTCCTACCTCTCAATGTGTTGTTTCAGCTTCAACCACAACATTACATGGGCAAACAATTGATACAAACTCAAGGTAAACCGCTCCAAACTCGACTGCAGAAAATATGACTTCAGCAACACAGTGGTCAATGCCTGGAATGCACTACCTGACTCTGTGGTTTCTTTCCCCAAACCCCCAAAACTTTAACCTTAGACTGTCTACGGTTGACCTCACCCATTCCTAAGAGGTCTGTAAGGGGCGTGCATAAGTGCACCATCGTGGCTGCCATCCCTGCTGTCCCTGTCCTAATGTCCCCATCTATCTGTATCCATGTCATGTATCCATAATCATGTTTATACTTATATCTGTTATCTTATACATGCTTGACAAAAATAAATAAATAAATAAATATAAAATAAAATAAAATAAAATAAAATAAAATAAAATAAAATAAAATAAAATAAAATAAAATAAAATAAAATAAAATAAAATAAACCTGACCGTTATATTTTGGAAAGGAGAATGACAAAGGCCGATACTGGGAAAACAGCTTGTTTGCTTGTCCTTATTAACAGATTAACAGATTAACAGAGTTGGAAGGGACCTTGCAGGTCATCTAGTCCAACCCCCTGCCCAAGCAGGAGACCCTGTATCTGCCTCTAGCAATAACACTTAGACTTATATACCGCTTCATAGTGCTTTACAGCCCTCTCTAAGCGGTTTACAGAGTTCAGCATATTGCCCCCAACAATCTGGGTCCTCATTTTACCGACCTCAGAAGGATGGAAGGCTGAGTCAACCTTGAGCCGGTGAGATTTGAACAGCTGAACTGCTGAACTGCAGTGCTGCACTTTAACCACTGCGCCACCTCGATCCTCTACCTAGGATCGAACTCACAACCTCCTGATTGTGAGGCAAAAGCTCCACCTCTTATGGCTTAAATTCAGATACAAGAACCCCTAAAGGACTTAGGGACACCCTCAAATATTCTTTGCAGTCACATTTCCTTTCCCCAATATACTGTATTTCTCCAATCATCCTGTTTTCAGTGCTGCTCCATCCTACACAGCCGCTTTTTATCTACCACTGAAGCAGTGAAGTTGCACTGACTCTTTGTTTTTTCTCCCACCAACAATAACAAAGTGAATGTTAGTCCTCCCTCCAACCAGTGGTAAATGTCTATCTATTCCAGAATCACACATGCTCCATTGCCTACTTATTTTGCATTATGAATGTAGATGTGCTTAGTGGAATTGGTTTTTCCACGTTCCCTCTCTTGCATTGTCTAGGGGGAAAAAAATCAAACCAAAATACAATGTTTAGCTCCTAGTGCCATATAGTATGATTATCTTCTCTTTTGTTTATGCGAATGTTTCTTGGCAGAGAAGTTACAGCCTCGCATATATTTACTGCCACACCGCAGAACAATTGTGCCTCGCTAACATATTCAGGTGAATTCCTGAACTGCAAATTTTAGCCAGGGGCCATCTGGAAAAAGCACACTTGAGTATAGGCCCCTAAAAAATTGGGCAGTTTATAATTAAAATTAATGATGGAGCTTTAATTATGGGTAGCATAGATAAGAGTGCAATGGCATTGTGAATTTAAAACAGCAAGGAGGTGCAGCCGATATATTTTTTTTATGTAAATGCAGTTCCAGTGTTGAAATTCCTTGCGAAGCTCATTTATTTATTAGCTCATCTATACCATGTTACACATGAATCCAGATTAAGCGGTTTTAAGTGTCTGGCGATGCATGTCATCGTATGATTGCGTTTTACAAACGAGGACTGAGATCGAATCTGTATACTCTCTGAAGGAGGTGGTGATAATCAGGCCCGTTGCAAAGCAAGATCCGATTAATTCATAAGGGATACTTAAATTGTTATACCTCATTTATAATTTAAACATTGCAATCAGGAGGTAAATATATGCATATCCTTGGAATGTGGCGGTGCCTTGCATTCCTTAAGATGCAACCTATCTTCATTCATAGGCTGTATAAATGCAAACTCAACTCAGCTCAGTTTGTCTATTTCATCCCATCTGTTAAAGTAGATACTGGAGCAGAACTTCAGCCACTTAATCAAAAACGTCAAATTGCAGACTATTCCTTTTCAGAAAATATAGCAGAAGCCAAGCTTAACACAGTCACCTTCAAATTGCTACTGGTGCGGTTGCGAGTCTTAACTTCCCTGTGCACTGGAGCTAAAAAAAAAAAAAAAACCAAAACAAAATAAAAATGACTTGGTCTAACTAATATTCCTTCCCCTTTCTATCATAAAGTGCTACTCAAGGCTGATATGGCACAGTAAAAGCTATGACATAATTAAAGAGACTGGTCCTATTAAAGGATTCAAAAATGTACTTCTCTAAACATTGAGCAAATGGAAATCTCTGTACATAAATTATTTATGTTGATACAATGGTGGAACTCTGACATATCTTAAGTTTGTCTGAAGGGTAGACTAAGGAAAAAAGATTGCATGGCCACTTTGAGCAGGAAGAGGTGAGTGACAGTCCCAGACTACAGTACAAAGTTAATGATTCAGAACATGCCACCTGGATCTTTTATGAATGGACTAACAGCCTTTTATGAATGAGCAAACAGCCAATGGCTTCCTGTACAGTCCTGCATTGCAACTCTGTGGCAAATGTTTTATCACAGGAGATATCTTGAGTTTGAGAAATGGACTCTTTTTGGGATCTCTCCAACTCCTTTGCAATTTACTCTAAACAAAGCTGAGTCTCCAAGCAGAGATGGCATGGCAGATTCTCAGGAGCAACTTGTCATTCAATAACAAAATGATCAGATCTTTGTTTGTAAACCCCAACTTCATAATGTGTAATAAAGAAACCGTAACTTTACTGTATAGATAGTATTGGACAAGTAGAAGAATAACTTTAATGTTAAGCCAATTGAATATTGCTTGATCCAGAGATGATTATTTTTAAGGAGATAACAGACCACTTGCTTCTGAAGGCTAGTGGAACCATTCCCTTCAACAGAAAAACTTTTACTCACACTTGAGGCTCAGCTATAGGTAATCCTCAACTTACTACCACAAATGAGCCCAAAATTTCTGTTGCTAAGCAAAACAGTTGTTAAGTGAGATTTGTACCCATTTTACAACATTTCTTGCAATAGTTGTTACTGAAGAAAATACGACTTCAGCAACAGAGTGATCAGTGCCTGGAATGCACTACCTGACTCTGTGGTTTCTTCCCCAAACCCCAAAAACTTTAACCTTAGACTGTCTACAGTCGACCTCACCCCATTCCTAAGAGGTCTGTAAGGGGCGTGCATAAGCGCACTACTGTGCCTACCGTCCCTGTCCTACTGTCCTATTATCCTCTTTTATCGTTACTTTTTACTTATGTTTATACAAATTACTACTATCCTATACATGTTTGACAAATAAATAAATAAATAAAAAATGAATCACTGCAGTTATTCAGTTAGTAACATGGTTACTAAGTGAATCTGGCTTCCCCAGTGACTTTGTGCTGTATAGCTTGTCTGGATGGGCGCAGTTATTGAGGCGACTCCGAGTAAGGTAAGTATTATGCTTTAGTGGATGAACATAACAACAACTTCTATAACAAGGCATCAACAGAACTGGGGTAACTCTCGCTGACAACCTGCTTTTTATAGCCGGCTGTCAAAACCCTTTTAACCAATCACGTCTCTAGATGTTCCCGCTCCCAGAGCAGCCCCTGGTGGCCTTCTGGTACATTACACTTTGCTTATCAGAAGGTCACAAAAGGTCACAAAAGGTGATCACATGACCCCAAGACACTGCAACCATCATAAATACTTTTCTTTACCTTTTAACTTTGAACGTCACTAACTGAATGGTTGTAGGTTGAGAACTACCTGTAAATGTCACATTACATTATACATTATAGTCTTCAATCGGAGTTTGTCCGTCACCTCTCAGGATGTCCCCAATCAACAATAAAAATAATACCTTTACGGTGCAATACTTTTAAAGTCACAGTATACAAGTAGTCCTCAACTTATGACCACAATTGAGCCCAAAATTTCTGTTCTGTTGTTAAGTGAGACATTCGTTAAGTGAATTTTGCCCCATTTTACGACCTTTCTCCACACAGTTACTAAGTGAATTGCTGCAGTCATTAAGTTAGTAACATGGTTGTTAAATGAATCTGGCTTCCCCTTTGAATTTGCTTGTCAGAAGGGTGCAAAAGGTGATCCCATGATCTCAGGACCTTGCAACGGTCATAAAGAGGAACAAGTTTCCAAGCATCTGAATTTTGATCATGTGATCATGACTACAAAGGTCATACAGGTGAAAAATGGCCGTTGTAACTTTGAACGGTCACTAAATGAACTGTTGTAAGTCAGGGACTACATATTTAAAGATATTAATTGTCCATCTTTCCCTTTAAAAATGCCAGGGCTAACAGATGAGATGTGAAGTAATTTCCTTGATTCTCCTCAGCTTGGTCCTTTCTATATGTGCTGCCTTGGGCACTGGAAGAAAAGGTAGGATATAAACCCACAAATAAATCAATATCACTCAGCTGCATGCCTTCACAACCGCTTAGAAGTATCTTACAATACAAATAGCTCTCCCTTTAGGGCTTCATTTGCCTGCCGAGCAAATCAGAAATACTTTATTTTCAGTTTGAAATCCATGGTATAATAGCATTTGATAATAACTTGCAGTGATCCATGAAATTGGAGTATTATTAGCACTAGTGGGGAAAGGAATATATATACACAAAGTATTTGCAATCTCTGTTAAAATTTCTGAAATGTGGCATGGGAATAAAAGTTTCCTAGCGTGAATCCAAGAAGCAACATCACGGCTATTTCCCTAGAAGCTGCTTCTGAAAGCCGAAGGAACCAACCAATTTGCTATTGAGCTGAGCAATGTTCCTTGTTTAGCCAATAGAATTGAATCATTGCTTCTTGAAAGCCCAAATGCAAAGAGGCAATGCCATTTTTGGACCAACTGATGTTGAACAAAATCACTGTAGGTATTTCAAGAGCTTTTATTTTATGCAAAATGGGAAAGAAAGGGGAGGGGAAAACATTATATACCTATCTATTATATGGAATTATATAGAATCCTATCACTCTCTGGGTCTTATCCAATAAGCAGTAGTATAAGTTGCACAGAGGGTCCTTCTCAAAGCTTGTTGTACACAAGCCAATTGTTGTACACAAGCCAATTGTAAGTTAAGAAAATCACAATTTATGTATTAGCAATAATTGTGCAGAACAATTCCCATTAGGTTGATAGAACTGGAAGTCCAACTGATAACTCAGTGGATGTTTTATGACATGACCCATCCCTCTACCAACCCACATATTTCTCTGCCATATTTATGTCATGCCACTATTGCAGAGAATTGGCAAAATAACATTTTGGATACCTGAATTTGCATACGAAACTAAAAAATACATTTTCTTTGTGTTTGGGTCTGACCTAACAGGAAGCAGCCTGGCTCAAACAGACGTCGTTTTCTTGACAAAAGTTCTCAGCCTAGCCTGGAGACTTTGGTTTCCTTGACTCTCCTATCAAAGTGTTCGCTCCCATCCAAGTGTTAATCAAGACCAACCCTGCTTTGATTTTTTTAAAAGATCAGTTCACTTGGATGCTGCCATTGACTGCGACATCTCTATGAAGATAGAGGAAGTGAATTAAGACTATTTTAGACCATTGAGCCCAATGAATTTAAGAGAGGAACCATACCCTGTCAAAGACCTTGGAATACTCATCTCAAATGACCTAAGTGCCAAAGCCCACTGCAACAACATCGCCAAAAAGGCTTCAAGAACTGTTAACCTAATCTTACGTAGCTTCTTCTCGGGTAATATCACACTACTAACCAGAGCATACAAAACATTCACCAGACCAATCCTTGAGTACAGCTCATCTGTCTGGAACCTACACTGCATATCGGACATAAATACATTAGAAAGTGTCCAGAGATACTTTACAAGAAGAGTCCTCCACTCCTCTACTCGCAACAGAATACCTCACACAACCAGACTTGAAATCCTGGGCTTAGAAAGCTTAGAACTACATCGCCTTCGGCACGACCTAAACATGGATCATAAAATTATCTGCTACAACGTCCTTCCTGTCAATGACTACTTCAGTTTCTACCACAACAATACATGAGCACACAACAGATACAAACTCAAAGTGAACCGCTCCAAACTTGACTGTAGAAAATACGACTTTAGCAACAGAGTGGTAAATGCCTGGAACTCACTACCTGACTCTGTGGTTTCGTCACCAAACCCCCAAAACTTTACCCTTAGACTGTCCACTGTTGACCTCACCCGATTCCTAAGAGGTCAGTAAGGGGCGTGCATAAGTGCACCAGCGTGCCTACCGTCCCTGTCCTAATGTTCCCTCTTATCAGTACCCATCTTATGCATATAAACAATGTTATATCTATGTATATTACCAACATGTACTTGAGAAAAATAAATAAATAAATAAAATAAAAAATAAAATCTCTGCGAGGCAATTGTCTACCCTCCATCTGAACACCTTCAGAGAAGAGGATTCTACCACATCTTTAGGCGACAAGGTTGAATTGTTCTTCTTGTCAGGGATTCTTTTTTTAACATCCAATCAGATTGTCCATTTCTTTAGTCTGAATCTATACACAGATCTAACTGTTTTGTTCCATACCTTGAATTCTGGGACAAGAGAACAGCTTTGACAGACCTGTTTCCATGCAAACATTCATATCAGCATTCTTACAGAAAGACACCACGGCATTTTCTTTGTGGAACATTTTACAGCTTAGGTAGAAAAATCAAATATAATTAAGCCATATGTCAGTCCAGAACCAGAATACTCCAAGAGCCAGGGATTTAATAAGAAACTTGCAGGGAAACAGTTTGGGTGTGTGTGTGTGTGTGCCAGAAAGGGAAACTGTTTTAATGCATGAAATCCCTGATTATAAGGGTTTTCACTAGGGTTACTGGTAAGTTGAAGACGGAACTGGATCTCAAACTTTAGTAAGGATTCCCAATTCAGGGAGCAAAAGCCTCTTGAATAATATATTTTTGCATGTGCACACCTGCTCTTGCTCCATCGAGAAGGGCTTGCGGACAAATCAGCATTTGAAATAAGAAATGCTTGCAGCAAATTTGATTGGAATGCTTCCTGATTAGGCAAAGGGGTACTTCTGGGTGTGTGTGTGTGGAAGCAAGGTGAGACATGACAGGACCAAAGGGATTTTTCTTCTAATGTCCAGTCCAGTCCTTTGCACAGCTGCATAGACTTGAGTTTCCAACACTTTTCTTGTAAGGAATATCCTTCTGCGTTCGGTTTCAAGTGGGGGAAAAGACACTGGAAGCGTGGTGACTGCTTGGAAAGATGGTTTAATGATGGACAGCAGGACCACATGGTTTGAGGTCCTGGGGAAAAGGGGGATCACATGCCTCGAAGATGTTGAAGAAGAAGAGAAGAGGTGAGATGCTGAGGGTGCCTGAGTTTTATACCCTCTGTTAGGCCCCACCTTAAGAGTTTCCTGTTCCTGTGTAAGAAATGTATCCCATTGGCTGTCAGACCCCCAGGGGGCGGGGTCTTAGCTAACTCTGTAGACTTTTATCTGTGTCCCAGGCTACTTTGAGTGCTGGCTGATGCAATCTTCTCAGGTGAGATGGCTTTGGGATTCCTATTATGGTTCTTCCTGTAGATGCTTATTATGTAGACTAGACTGCCCATTGACAAAGGTGGGGGGAATGAGTGAGCTGGGCTCAGGCTTTGATGGTCCATTGACAAAGGTGGAGGCTACTAAGAGTGAGTCTGTTTCCTGCCTAAAAACATGTTTCTCCATTTCTCAGCCAGGGAAATATAATATTCTGTCTTTTTAATATTTCCTAAAATATTTCATTCCTCTAGGAGAGGGGGGGTAGGTACTAACTTCCTACACTTTGTTTGTTTCCATCAGGAATTTCCATTTTACTGAAGGTTATGATGGTAGAAAAAGGAAATTGCCTGCTTTTGGGGGGGGGGAGGGAAAAGAGCCGAGGTGGCGCAGCAGTTAGAGGCAGTACTGCAGACCACCTTAGCTGACTGTGATCCGCAGGTCAGCGGTTCAAATCTCACCGTCCCAAGGTTGACTCAGCCTTCCATCCTTCCGAGGTAGGTAAAATGAGGACCCAGATTGTTGGGGGCAATATAAATATACATTGCTTACTGGTGTAAACCTCTTAGAGAGTGCTTGCACTGTGAGGCGGTATATAAATCTCACAAATAAAATACAAGAGACGGAATGATTGACAGAAATATCATTGTGGATTTTGATTCCATGAAAAAAAATGATGTTTAGAAATTACGGATGAAACTACAAGAAGCACTGGATCAGACCATACTGGTAGAGCATATGTTTTGCCAATGTAGGTTCACGGGGTTCAATTTTGAACATTTCAAGCCCCAGCTTGCAAGGCTGATAAAATGTGTGAAATCCAACTTAGTGATCTTAATGGATCAATGTGCTGACTCGAAAGCCAGATGTCATTTGCTCACAGTAGTTTAAATCACTATTTGCAATTCACCGTGAACTCCCAGAAGATCTATGGGGGTGTGATTAATTAAATGACTTTGCATAGAGAATATTACCAGTTCAAACATGTTAGAAAGTGGATTGAGAAATAATTTCTCAAAAGCAACCTGTCCCTTTATCCTTTTTTTTTTGGGCGGGGTCCAATGTGCCTTAGGGACAAACACGCACAGTGGCAAATGGACATTAAATGGACCTTCTACAGTTCAACAATCTGTACAGGCGGAACAGAATGAATTATATATTCCTCGAGAAGAAGAACATCTGAGTCTTATAAAATATATATTTTTAGAATGTTTCCATTATTTGCCTACCATGAGAGTGCTAGGATCAGGTACAGAAGTGCTAAACAGATTCCAACTAGCCATGAGATCGGAGAGAGTAATTGAAAGGTATAAGGTTGCAAAGGGCTTTGAATAGCAGACAAAATATTCTCCAGGGAGTGAAGGAAAGGTTTAAAAACGTGATGGCGGCAGCAGTGATGGTTTAATCAGTCCCACAAATCATGGCATGTTTCATGTTTGCCCATCATATAACAGAGGAGCAATATCTGCCTTCTGATTATAGTCTTCATTCGGAGTTTGTCCGTGCGTTTCACCCACAAAGCAGGGGTGAAATCCAGCAGGTTCTGACAGGTTCTGGAGAACCGGTAGCGGAAATTTTGAGTAGTTCGGAGAACCGGCAAATGCCACCTCTGGCTGGCCCCAGAGTGGGGTGGGAATAGAGATTTTGTAGTATCCTTCCCCTGCCACATCCACCAAGCCATGCCCACCAAGCCATACCAAGCCCACCAAGCCACGCCCACAGAACCGGTAGTAAAAAATTGAAATTCACCACTGACACAAAGGCAAGGCCAACAGAATATTATGGAAAATCCTTCACTTCCTTCACCCAGTATTTTATTAGACTCAGATGGCCATTTGAAAGGTGGTTGGCAGTTGTTAGTCTAGTTCAGAGCCAAATGAAAGAAAATGGGACTTCCCTGGGTTTTGCACAGAAATATCTGGCATAAGGTCTTGAGTAGATGTGATGTGCATGTTTTATATAGCATATTTTTTAAAGAAACACACAAACACCGAGCCAAAAATTTTAATGATGACGTCTAGCTCTACAACAATCTATTTTTATTTATTTTTGGCATGAATCGGTGTGGCTAAAATTCTAAGGCTAGAAGCTACTTTGCAATCGGTTGGCAAGCCTGTATGCTATTAAGTATATTAGAGTCCCAATTATTTCTTCATTAAGAGATCCATTTTTGCAGTTGTAATAGGTTGCAAATATCCAGGCATTCATGTGGAAATGAAACAAAGGCTTGATTGTGCGGCATCTGGAAGCATGAGCAACTGTTAGAAAAATCCTAAAATGCTAACTTCGTGCTAATCTGCTCTCAGGATTTGCTCTTTTTAGTATGAGGAAGATAAGTTGAAAATAAGCACATCTTTCCTAATGTTATCCTCTCAAGAAAATTGTGTGAAGTAAGGTAGACTGAGAGGGAATGACCGGGCCAAAATCATCCACTAAGCTCTTTTATTGAGTGGGGACTTAATTGAAGACCCATGATTTAACCACTACGCTATGAGGTTAATCTGTTACTCATTATAAGATTCATATGAGATTCTGACAAAAAGGACAGGGGTCTAATTCTCTTTTAATCTAGTCTTAGTTTACATTTACAATCTGAGCCATAGGAAGGGAGGGAGGGAGGGAGGGAGGAAGGAAGAAGAAAGAAAGAAAGAAAGAAAGAAAGAAAGAAAGAAAGAAAGAAAGAAAGAAAGAAAGAAAGAAAGAAAGAAAGAAAGAAAGAAAGAAAGAAAGAAAGAAAGAAAGAAAGAAAGATTCTTCCAGTCCCTGAGTTGGAAAAAAACTAGTAGCATCATTTGGACTTCCCTAATGGCTGAGATGTAATCTTCCTCAAGGTTTGTAAAGTGGTCCTATTTCTTACACCTTTTATGTGGGACAAGTTAAGAGATGTGATTGGAAAAGTTACCTGCTTTGTCTCTCTCATATCCAGCATTAGGAGTCAGTGGGAAAAAAATCTGCCCCCAATTATTCTTCCAAGGGTTGGAATGAAAGCTATAGCCACCCTTCAAGTTGCTAGACAGTTGGTACAGAAATATTCTGCAACAGTACTCTGTTCTTCTGAGCAAATTTCCTAATTTTCCTAGTAGACCTATGTCCCAAAACCGTCCTCTGACAGGTGAGTAGGGTACAGGAGGTGTAAAGTCCTCACACTTATGACCGCGCTGGCTGCTGGTCGAGCCTGATTGGCTCTGATGCAAGCAGCCGGCAAGCGGGAAAATAAAGCCCTGCTATTGGTTCGGAGTTTGACAGCTCCACTATAAAAGGAGCTGTCAAGCCACTTGTTCCCTGTTCTGTCTGTTGGTGCTGAAATAAAGTTTAGTTGCTGTTAGCTACTACTGAGTCTGCCTCCGTTCCTGTCAGCCTGACCCACCGACTCAACAGGAGGAATACATATTCAAGTAGGACAGAGCTAGCATGGCACAATGAGAAGGTTTCCTCCCAGTTCACCCAGGCCTATAATCTACCCCAACAATGCATCAAACTATTTTGGGAAAGAGGCTTGTCAGTTTTCCAATAGACCAGGGGTCAGCAGCTCGCGGCTCTGGAGCCGCATGTGGCTCTTTCATCCCTCTGCTGTGGCTCCCTGTCGCCGGTCGGCACCACAATTTTGAGAGGAGCTTCTGGTTAGGGTGAGGAAAAGCAGGGCGCGCCAGGAGGAGACTCTATGACAAGGGGTGGGTTTTCCGGTCAGCTCCACAATTGATAGGGCTTTTAGTTAGGACAGGTAGAGGAAAAAGGCCACCGCGCTAGGAGGAGACTCTATGGCAGTGATGGCGAACCTGTGGCACGCGGAGCCATATCTGCCGGCACGTGAGCCGTTGTCCTAGCTCAGCTCCAGTGCGCTCTGGGAGGGTGATTTCGGCCTCTGGAGGACCTCCAGGGTGGCAGGGGTGGAGCGTTTTTGCCCTCCCCAAGCTCCAAGAAAGCCTCTGGAGCCTGGGGAGGGCGAAAAACAGGCCTACTGGGCCCACTGGAAGTCGGGGAATGGGGGAATGGGATGGGTCGCGCACGCATGCGCAGGGGGGTGGGGCGAGTGAGGGGCTTTGAATTATGGGTGTGGGCACGCACGCGCATGTGATAGCGCGCGCGTGCACTATTTCAGCACCCGAGGAAAAAAAGGTTCGCCATCACTGCTCTATGGTGTGCTACAAAGAATTCTTGGGAGCCTGAATTTGAAGCATTGCATAATCTCAGTGGATATGATGTCATTATATATTATAATCACTAGGTGGCATCTGGGTGAAAACAGTAATTTTGCTGTTTGTTGCTATTTATATTGGAGATGATTACAACACATGGATACAGAATAGATTTATTTGAGAGAAACAATAGATTATCCTAGAAAATTGTATTCCTGGTGTATTCTTACTTATTTTTTGTTTTGTTGATTAAAGCTACTATCCTCATTTATTTCCTGATTTCTCTATATTTATCTTCTATCTTTTTATGTAACTTAATGTTGGAGAGAGATTGGCAGAGTCAGGGAGAGGAGTCAAGTGTGGAATTAGTTCAGCATCTCTACATGGTCACAAGAGGATACCCCTACCCCACCCCATGCTGTTGAACCTCATCTAGTTTCATCCAAGTGAAAATCGTTAGTCTAAGAAAATTCCTGTGTTGAGCAACAAGGCAATAAATTAAACTCTATTTCATATTTGTCAATGTTCTTAGTTCTTTACTACCTAATTCTTAACTAACCGTTCAATTTATTGCTTTATCTTAATTTAAATGTTGCTATAATATTGGGGTCTAATATCCTTAAAGCCATACGTTTATGTCTACTCTTCTTGACAGACACCTCAACAAAATCTCTTCTTAGTTGTGCATAGGCGCTTTGCTTTCTATGACTTTCTGTGGCCAGAAGCTGGGGTGGATGTTCAGCAACCTCTGTTTTGGTCTGCTGCTAGTTGACTTAGCTCTTCAGACCTCACTCGAATCTCTAGTTTTCTTGATACCTGCTCTTAATTTCTCAGCCTTGCCAAACACGGACTGTTTTTCAAGGCTTCCCAACACTCTGGATTTGTTTGAAGATTGGCCGCATCCCGAGGTCCATCAGGGAACAGGGGAGAAAAGAATTCAAGGTTGGTTTCTGACCTCTAACTCCAAGTGACTCCTGATGTTTCTAGTGCCATGGTGCAATTGATGTGGTTATTGATTTCTCTGGATACTACTGCAGCTGCTTTCAATATCTTCAGTGAAGATGCCCTTCAAATAAGTCCTTGGCATTCTCCGAACTTTCCCCAGGGGTGTTTCACTAGAAAAAGTCACTTCCCTCCAGCTGCTGATGCAGATTCCGCAGTCATTGAACATGTTGCTTCCAACCTCTCCTTCATACACCACATCTCTCTCCAACATACTCACTGTGTTCTTCAAGCTACTATTTTGCACTTGATTGCACAGAGGGTAACATCTCACAGGCAGGGGTGGGTTCCTAAATTTTTTACTGCCACTCTGTGGGCATGGCTTAGTTTTGTGGGTGTGGCTTAGTTTTGTGGGCGTGGCTTGATGGTCATGTGACCGGGTTGGAGTGGCTTGACGGTCATGTGACTGGACGGGCATGGCTTCATAGTCATGTGACTGGGTGGGTGTGGCTAAGTGGTCATGCTCCTAGTTCCCCCTACGAGGATTCCTGCATCCGGACCTTTTACAATCCCCCAAAGGATTAAAAGAAACCAGATTCCATACAGCTCTGAACCCTTAAGGCAAACCAAATACAAATTGTCCTCGCTTAATGGCCAGTTGCTTAGCAAGTGTTCAAATTTATGACTGACCTCCTCAGAGCTACTTGACCTGTTTTTTTGAGTTTTGACAGTCTTATGCATGCACTCATGTACGCACGCACGCACGCACACATACACATTTATGACCAGTTATAACATCCGTGACGTCACCAGCCGGTCGCTACCGATGCTATAGAGTGGACCGCACTGGTAGGAACCCACCACTGCTCACAGGGATGGATTAGGTGGCTTAAATGCAACAGGGAGAGAGTGCGGTTGTTTTCTACCAACCTCTCCCTCTCCTTCATACACCACATCTCTCTCCAACATACTCACTGTGTTCTTCAAGCTACTATTTTGCACTTGATTGCACAGAGGGTAACATCTCACAGGGATGGATTAGGTGGCTTAAATGCAACAGGGAGAGAGTGCAGGTGTTTTCCTTTGACTCTGTGTTTCTTCCTTCCACCCTTTCTTCCTGTTCAAGAAACAAACAAACAAAAGAATGAAAACTTTCCCTTTCTTCCTGAGTTGCATCTCCCTGAAGGTTCCAAAGGAGCTATTATTTTCAGACTGAACTCTTTTATGTCAGTTTGTGTTGCCGTCTCTTTTCTCTTTGGTTATCTACTACAAGGAACATCATTCCCTGAGAAATCCAGTTGGTTGTTTGCTATCAGTTTCCAGAAAGGCAATTAAAGCCTGCCTATTTCGAATATGATTAATGGCAAAATGCACTACGATAAAAGAAGATAACTGCAACAAGACTATTACAACAAATACAAAAAAGATTTGGACAATTGGGCTAAATTACAGATATCATTAATTGGCAGAATCTCAACAATTAAAATGAATATATTACCTAAATTATTGTATCTTTTTCAAACAATATCGATAAAATTAAGGAAATTTTTTTTTGAACAACTAAACAAAATGATATCCAAATTTATTTGGATGAAAAATCAGGTTTTATTTTCAGGCAAATACATATACATATATATATATGCATATGCATATACATATACGTATACGTAAACTTATACTTATAGTTATACTTATATGTATACTTATATGTATCCATATACATCAGCGGTGATTTGCTCCCAGTTCGGCCCAGTTCTGTGAACCGGTAGCGGCAGTGGCAGGAGGCTCTGCCCACCCACCCGGGATGCTTCTGCGCATGCGCAGAAGTGTTGCGCGCACACATGAGCGTGCGCGCGAACCGGTAGCAACATGTTTTAGGACCCACTACTGATATATACATATACATGCACATGCACATGCACATACACATACACATACACATACACATACACATACACATACACATACACACACACACACATACACATACACATACAACATTTTATCCATTGTTTATCCACTGCAGGATGAGGGCCTCTTCCGCATGTTTCCAACCAATATGGTCCTGAACTTTCTTTTGCCAATTGGGCCTGCAATACCTGCTGATGTCGTCCATCTGTCTTGTTTTAGGTCTCTTTCATGGATGCTTTTTATCAAGTGGGATCCATTCTATGACTGCCCTGGTCCACCTGCCATCAGGTCTTCTTGCTACGTGAGACCAGCCCATTTCCATTTCCATTATCTTGTCTTGTGATGCTGAGCATGTATCTTTCCATGGCTCTTTGCGCACCTCGTAGCTTTTGTATCGATTGTGAGGTTAGCGTCCATGTTTCACCGGCATATGTTAAATGTGGTTGGCAGGAATTCAGCAACCTAAGCATAATTTTCAAGAACAACCTCCCCTATGCCTGAAAGGTTTTTGATCAATGTGTGCTACCTGCTCTAACATACATACACATACACATATACATAATTATTATAAAAGTATTTATAGCATAAGATGTGTGGCTAGCTCCTTCATTTTTTAGTACTTTAGTGTATTGCTTGTTTAAGAATATGTTTCGAGCTCCTTATGCCTTAAAACAAATAATGATATGATACGCAGGTCATGATTCCTTATTGATTGCAAAATCTGTTGGGTCCTCCTGTTTTCAAATTCATATGCATAGTACAAATGTTTTGTTTGCAAAAATTCACTAGTGTGCCTATTTTTTGCAATTTTTTTAAACAAATACCACATTTTTATTCATATGTTTGTCTAATACATGCTTTTTTGTGTCTACTTCTCCCATGAACATTTCTGTAAATACTTTTAAACTGTTGCAAACAATGTTATAAAATTATCCAAAACATTTCCGCATCTCTGTGAGTTTTGAGTTCTGATTATTCAGCAAGTTGGAAAATAATGTATTTGTCTAATTTAGATAAAATTAATTACTTATCTCACTTATCCCTTCACATTACCATATTCTTCTTCTGACTGTCCAATGTCAGAGCTAATTCCCCTCCTCCTTTCGTCCCTTTGATCATTGAATTCTGGGGTTCTACACGCCATTCCTGCTACATACGTGTAAGCAGAATCCCTGGACGCTGTTTAGAATTGAGAAATATCTCTAAGAGAGGAGACTACATGTAGTCATATTTCTATATGGGCAATTGTCCACAACTGGGATGCCAAATTTGCCATGACTGATGGCTACAGTTTAATTATTGGAAGAGTATGCAGGAAATTGCCTTTCATCTCAATCCACCTTCTGATGAATATAAATGCTGATACTTAAAGAGTTTCTATGGCCCGGATGTTATGCAAATAGGCCTCTGGGAACTAAAAAAAAAAAGTTGGAATCTTTGATATTGATATCATTAAAAGGACAAGTGGAATTATATTCATTTTTCGTTCTACATCGTTAAACATATTAAAGAGTGTGCATTTCATGGTAAAACAGCAATTTGAGGTGTCTGAAGACAGAGTACTAAAGGCACAGAGTGACTTTGGGCTGAGCACAGAATTGGAATGGGTGCTTCAAAGTTTAAGCTAAAGCAGTTGATATACTGATGTGATCTACCGAGTGGGGATGACAGCAAACTTTGGTGACTGAGGAGCAGTGGTGGGTCCCTACAGGTGCGGTCCACTCTATAGCACCGGTAGTGGCCCACTGGTGATGTCACAGTATTGGTGCGGTCGGTTGCCGGTGCCTGGGCACCGTCATTTTTTAAAAATTTTTTTTTTAAATTTTTTAAAAAATGTTCTTCTGCGCATGCCCAAAAACCGAGCTTCCGGCACTGCGCATGCGCTGCCTTCCTTCCCCACAGTGAGTCCAAGCAGGGGAGGATGGCTGAGGGAGCGTGTGAGATGCTGAAAGAACGGGAGGCAGGAGCTATCTCCATTCCCCTCCCTTCAGCAGTCCGAGAAGCCACGAACGTGCGGAGATGATCCTAGACATTTTTGCACGTTCGAGGCTTCTTGAGCTGCTGAGGGGAGAGGGAATGGGCAGCAGGACCTATCTCAGTTCCCCTCCCTTCAGCAGTCTGAGAAGCCACGCCTACCCAGTCACATGGCTGGCAAGCCACACCCACAAAATAAGCCTTGCCCACAGAGTGGTAGTAAAAAAATTCGGAACCCACCCCTGCTGAGGAGGAGATAGAAGGGGAAGTCATCATATTTGCAGATGACACTAAGCTAGCAGAAACAGCCAACACTCCAAAAAACAAGCTTGGGATCCAAAAAGATCTTGCCCGACTTGAACTATTTATTTATTTATTTATTTATTTATTTATTTATTTATTTATTTATTTATTTATTTATTCATTCATTCATTCATTCATTCATTCATTTATTTATTTATTTATTTATTCATTCATTCATTCATTCATTCATTCATTCATTCATTCATTCATTCATTCATTCATTTATTTATTTCTTCTTAGAAGCTGCCCAACTCCTGAGGGACTCAGGGCGGCGTACAACATGTAAGAGGAACAATCAATAAAAAGAAGCATAATAATATTAATTAAAAACAATTATAAAAGATTTAAAAAACATTGTCATCATTCATACATGGGCCGACCACTGATGTTTCCATTGGTCTACTTTTAGCCCGCCTGCTTGAAAAGCCATGTTTTCATGGCTTTGCGGAAGGCCAGCAGGGTGGGGATAGTTCGGATCTCTGGTGGTAGTTGGTTTCAAAGAGATGGGGCTCCCACAGAGAAAGCTCTCCCTCACGGTCCCGCAAACCGGCATTGCTTGGTTGACGGGATCTGGAGGAGACCAACTCTGTGGGACCTAACCAGTCGTAGGGAGGTATGTGGCAGGATGCGGTCCCACAAGTAGCCTGATCCTGAGCCATGTAGGGTTTTAAAGGTCATAACCAACACCTTAAATTGCAACCGGAGACTAATGGGCAGCCAATGCAGCTGGTGGAAAAGAGGGGTCATATGGGTGTATCTTGGTACACCCACCACGGCTCGTGCAGCTGCATTTTGCACCAATTGCAGTCTCCGGATACTCTTTATGGGTAGCCCCATGTAGAACGCGTTACAGTAATCCAGCCATGAGGTGATGAGGGTGTGAGTGACCGTGAGCAAAGCCTCCCTCTCCAAGTAGGGTCGCAATTGGTGCACCAGGCGAACCTGTGCAAAGGTCCCCCTAGCCACAGCTGCCAGATGTTGATCCAATTTAAGCTGTGGCTCTAGGAGGACACCCAAATTGCCCTATCCAACAAAATGAAATTTAATATGGAGAAAAGCAAGGTTTTACACCTAGGCAACCAAAGGTATAAGCAGTGGTGGGTTGCTACCGGTATGGTAGCAACCCACCACTACGAACCAGTAGCAGTGGTGGGAGGCTCTTCCCACCCACCCTGGATGCTTCTGCGCATACGCAGAAGCATTGTGCCCACATGTGAGCGCGCACGTGAACCAGTAGTGACGGGATTTGCAACCCATTACTGGCTATAACTCAGGGGTGGGTTCCTCCTGGTTCGGACTGGATCGCCCGAACCATTAGTGATCCACTGGTGACATCACGTTACTGGATTGGCCGGTGCCGGTCCATGCGCACCGCCATCTTTTTTTTCATTCAGCAGCTCGAAAAAGGGCCCTCCCGCCCGCCCCGGGTTAATGTTGACCTTTATTTCTTCGCCCGAAGCACAGCTGATCAGCTCCTCAGCTGTGTTTCGGTCTGATTTCAGTTCCTGAGCATGCACGGAAGTCTAATTGAATGGATGGGCACGCATGCGCGCACGAGCAAAACATCGCAATGCGAACCGGTGGTGATGGTAAGTGGAACCCACCCCTGGTATAAGTATAGATAAGGTGAAACCTGGCTCAAAAACAATATCTGTGAGAGGGATCTTGGAGTCCTAGTGGATGATCACTTAAATATAGGTCAGCAGTATGTGGCAGAAGCCAAAAAAGACAATGCAATCCTTGGTTGTATAAACAGAGACATAGAATCAAAATCATGTGAAGTATTAGTATCGCTTTATAAAGCCTTAGTAAGGCCACTCCCTGAATATTGCATCCAGTTTTGCTCACCACATTACAAAAAAAAGATTTTGAGACTTTGGGGAAAAGTGCAAAGAAGAGCAACTAAGATGATTAAGGTCCTGGAGACTAAAACATATGAATGGTTGCAGGATTTAGGTTTGGCTAGTCTAGAGAAAAGAAGGACTAGGGGGACATGATAGCAGTATTTGAGAGGCTGCCACAAAAAGGAAAGGATCAACTTATTTTCCCAAACACCAGAGGGCAGGACAAGAAACAACGGATGGAAACTAATCAAGGAGAGAAGCAACCTGGAATTAAGGAGAAACTTCCTAACCGTGAGGACAATTAACCAGTGGAACAGCTTGCCTTCAGAAATCGTGGGCGCTCCATCACTGGAGGTTTTTAAGAAGAGACTGGACAGACACCTGTCTGAAATGGTATAGGGCAGTGGTGGTATTCATCCGGTTCTATCCGGATTGGGAGAACCAGTAGCGCTGACTGTGGGCAGCCCCGTCCACTCGCCCAGATGTCAGCATGTTCCATTTTTGATGCTGTGCTCATACGTCGCAAGCAAGCGAAGCGAGCACGCGTGCGCTCACATTTGCAAACTGGTAGGGAAGGTAAGTGAATACCACCCCTGATATAGGATCTCCTGTTTGAGTAGGAGGTTGGACTAGAACACCTCCAGGATCCCTTCCAGCATTATTCTGATTGATTGAGATGCAAAACTTGATCAGAAAGTGCCAGGGGAAAAAGCCAGAGACCTGGTCAGGAACACAGTTAGGTCAAGAATATAGCAGGATTCAGGAGCAAGGAAACATGAAACACAGAGTATTAAGCCAGATGTCAAAGTTGCTTTCTGCAACAGAAGGCAGTCCCTGCATGTAGTAAATACTCAGCTGCTCAGCAAACACTGTTGAAACTGTTCCTGCTCAGAGGTCAGGGCCTCCTAGCTTTCTTGAAGTAACAATGGCCTGCCACTTACTCAGAGTCAACCTGCTACTGACTTTGCTGGCCTCGGGGTTCAGAGGCTGGAGTTTCTCCTGTTTCTTGGCACCTGAGTTGGCAAAAGTGGCTTTAATGCTAGTCCAGGAGGTACCCAAAGAGGCTTCAATGTTGGCAGAGGAGAGGTTTGTCATTGATTATTCTGTGGGCACAGTGCCAGGTAGAGGCCAATCCACCTGTACCTTGGAGCCTGGCCCTGAGGCCATGGCGTACAACAAGTATAGGCAGCCCCAGATAATTAAATAATAATGCAACATCAAAGGCCTGCTTAATCAGCAAACGGTAGTAATAACATGCATTTGTCTTGCTCTTTTGTTGCCGGTTTCAATGGAACCTGAGAGGCCCCGAAACAGACACAGTAAGTCTTTAGTTTCGAGGTTGGGCATTTTACGTCAATGTACTTTCTAAATATTTCTCTGTCTTTTGCACAGTCCATTTTGTGTAATCTTTGAGGGGGAAACAGCTCCGCAGTCACAAACATCCAGTTAGTGTAAGGCTGTAAGTGGCCTACTTAGCTATTGTATATATATGTTGGGTGAAGGAATCTTAGTCTCATTCCTGAAAGTTAAACTGTTTATGAGCATTCACAAAATTCTTCATTTTCTTTGCCATTTTGTAGTAAAGTAGATACAGAGTTTGGTAGCATCTTCAAAATTATTTGCTTCTTGGCTTTTTGACATATTATCTGTATCTGCTTATTTAATGACCAGTAAAAATGTGCCCTAATCAAGTTACTTAGTCTAGATCAGTGATGGCACCAAGTGCCGAAAAGGGACCACATGCGTGCGTATGCGGCACTGAGTGCCAAAAAGGGAGCACTTTGCTCATGCTCGTCTGGGCCACAAACAGGAAGAGGAGCTGCCCGGGGGGCATGTGCTTGCCGGAAAATGAACTTCTAGTTTCCGGCGCGCCCATGCACGCTGGCCAGCAAGTCTTCCGGTTACTGCCGCGCATGCGCACTCACCGATCAGCTGGCTGGTGTGCAAGCTCACGCTGGAAAAGGGAAGACCAGCTCTTCCAGTTTCTGGCATTGCCACACGCACAAAGGCCAGCTGATTGTCGCATGCGCATGTGTGCCAGAAACCCAGGAATGGGTGACGCCGCGCATGCCAGGCGACATGGCTCCGCGTGCCACTTCGGGCACGCATGCTATAGGTTCGTCATCACGGGTCTATATCTATCTATATCTATACCAAATCTATATATCTACATCTATCTATAAAATTCTAATTTTTCAATGTAATAGAATATACACAAGAAGAACAAGGATACAAAATAGAGAAACAGGAAATGTTTCTTTTTTTAAAAAAATGTGCCTTCTGCTCTTCTTTTTATCAAGCTGTTATCATCTTAAACTTTTCCCCAACTGCTTCATCTGATTTGTAATCCCCAAATCCCAGAATGAGATCTTTTCTTCTTTTAACAAAAAGTTGACATAAGTTTTGCAGTCTTTCAGAAAAATCTGTTGCTTTTTCTCAACCCAGCTGTCAACTTCACTATTTCTGTATGTTCACTTAACTTTATAATCCAGTCTCCCATTGTAGGCACTTTATTGTTTTTCCAGCTTTTAACATAAAATAATCTTTTCCCTGTTACCATATACAATATTAAATTTCCATTATTTCTTTTCTAATTCCTTGTCCCTAAATAATAATTCTGGTATAAAGTTATTTATTATTATTGAAGATACTACATGCCTATTTATTTATTTTTTGCATCATGCATCACATAAATTTTCATGAAGTACATTAAAAAAAACCCTTCAACTACACAATGCAGTTGTGGCACAAATGATTATAGTACCAGAGGCAGCACTAGCAAACTTAAAGAAGGGTGCATTTGAAACCCCATTATTATATACGTAAGCTATTTAAAGTATTGTAGATATATTATCAGAACATCATGATATTTTATTAGGGTTGGGGTATTCTATTCTATTCTATTCTATTCTATTCTATTCTATTCTATTCTATTCTATTCTATTCTGTTCTGTTCTGTTCTGTTCTATTCTATTCTGTTCTGTTCTGTTAGGTTCTGTTCTGTTCTATTCTGTTCTGTCTGTTCTCCAAGCTTGTGGGTTTGTTTCCAAACGTTTCGTTACCATACCAGTTCATTTAGGGAGTTTAAACTCTGCTGAAGATGTTGCCTAGCCTAGTAATGAAACATTTGGAAACCAATCCACAAGCTCAGAGAACGAATTTTCACCCTCATCCTATGCCTGAGCTATAGATATTTGCCACTATTGCAATTCTATTGTATTCTATTGTATTCTGTTCTATTGTGTTCTGTTTTATTGTATTCTGTTCTATTATGTTCCATTGTATTCTATTCTATTCTATTCTATTCTATTCTATTCTATTCTATTCTATTCTATTCTATTCTATTCTATTCTATTCTATTCTACCCTATCCTACCCTACCCACTCATTGTTTTATTAGTTATAACAGCATATTCATGAAGATAACCATTTGTCTGAAGTGGTGTAGGGTTTCCTGCCTAAGCAGGGGGTTGGACTAGAAGCACTGTTCCCTCTAAGGTGCGGAAAAGTGCACTTCCAGTTTGTCCATTTTGTAATTTTTTGCATTCCGGAGCTTCAGGGAGCTTCCCTGAACCCTCCGGAGTGCAAAAAACAGCACACCGGCAAACCGGAAGTGCGTTTTTTTGCACTTCCAGTTTGCCGGTGGGAACCCTTGCGTGCCGGCTTCTATGGCTCCGCGTGCCACCTCTGGCACACGTGCCATAGGTTCGCCACCATGGCCCTAGAAGATAGGCTCAAGATCCAGATGGATCTTGACAGACTTGAACCCTGGGCCCTATCTAACAAAATGAAATTCAATGTAGAGGAAAGTAAAGTCTTATACTTAGGCAAGAAAAACCAAAAGTTTACATATAGACGGAGTGAAATCAGGCTTAATAGCAGTAACTGTGAGAGGGATCTTGGAGTCTTAGAGGACAACCAGCTAAATACGAGTTAGCAGTGTGCAGCAGCAGCGGCAGCCAAAAAAAGCCAACGCAATCCTAAATTGTATTAACAGAGGGATACAGTCAAGATCAAATGAGGTACTAATACCACTCTATAAAGCCTTAGTAAGACCACACATAGAATACTGCATCCAGTTTTGGTCACCACACTATAAAAAAGATGTTGAGACTCTAGAAAAAGTGCAGAGGAGAGCAACCGGGATGATTAGGCGACTGGAGACTAAAATATATGAAGAACGGTTACAGGAACTGGGCATGGCTAGTCTAGTGAAGAAAAGGACCAGGAGAGACATGATAGCAGTCTTCCAATATTTGAGGGGCTGCCACAGAGAGGAAGGGGTCAAGCTATTTTCCAAGGCACCTGAACGCCAGACAAGGAATAATGGATGAAAACTGATCAAGTTTTCAACCTAAAAATAAGGAGAACTTTTCTGGCAGTGAGAACAATCAACCAATGGAACAGAAGTTGCCTTCGGAAATTGTGGGAGCTTCATCACTGGAAGCTTTCAAGAAAAGATCGGACAGCCATTTGTCAGAAATGGTGTAGGGTCTCTTGCTTGGGTAGGGGGTTGGACTAGATGACCCACAAGACCCTCCCAACTCTGCTAATCTGTAAATTTAAACTTCTCTATCATCAGAATGACCGACCCAGATTGAATCCTGCAACATTATTCTGGCACATGTATCCTTGCCTTCATTCATGAAATGTTTATTTTGGTTGGTACTGTTCAAATTCTGACAAGCTTTTGACTTTCTATTCAGTGTTTATTGCTGTTGTTAGATTGGACTGAGGATTATTTTAAAAACAATATCACTGTCCTTTCCTGACCAAACCCACACCCCCTAATTTCATCTTTTTTTTCTTTTAGGTTGGTTTTTTTAAACTTTAAATTAACCAGAAATGGTATGATTTGTCTTATCATAAGTCCCAGCCACTGTAGAAAGATACATATTGGAGAAGGGTGTTTTAATAAATCTGATACAACACAGATATTTGAACTTCTTTCTTTTAATTGAAGCAAGATTTTAAAAACACTGAACCCAAAGAACAGCTTTTCAGAATAGTATTATTGAAAAATCCCACAAATCCGTCTTATCTAAGCATACATAACAAGCATTTCCTTGATACCCCCAAGCCAGCTAATTAAGATGCATTCTGACTTGGAAATATGTCTTGGGAACATCTATTTTTTTCTCTCTTGCAGCTCACATTGAGTATATTCTAATTTATGTAAGCAGTTCAACAGGCCTAAATTCTCATGCATCCTTTTTCCTTTTTTTTTTTTAAAGGCTTCCTATGTATTAGATAACATTGCTGCATCTGCCCTTTAAGAAATTTGATGTTCTTTTCTGTTTCCTTTTTGTCCCTTTGCAATGTATATGGAATATATCCAAGAGGAGGTCTTAGCCAAGCGTTGTTCCCCTCTTAAACGTAATCTCTTTTCTCTCTTCGCCATTGAAATCTGAAATGCCATCAGTTTAGATAACAAAGGCCTCTGTAATCTGAATTCCCAGCATTTGGGTGTCCTGGAATATAAAGCTTTGCAACTGCATTACGAACAGATGGCTTCGCTGGCATCTTTACAGATTTCACTGGCTCTCCCATCCAGTCCTCCCTGAGGTCTGATCTGTTTAATACCCTTCATTTATGGAGCTTTTCCAGTAAAAAAAAAAGAAGAAGAAGACAACTTCCACCAGACTTGAAATACTAGGATTAGACAATTTACAACTACGTCGCCTCCGATCTGATCTAAATGTAGTTATAAAATCATATACCAAAATGTCCTTCCTCTTAATGACTACTTCAGCTTCAACCGCAGCAATACACGGGCACATAATAGATTCAAACTCAATGTAAACCGCTCCAAACTCGACTGCAGAAAATACGACTTCAGCAACAGAGTGATCAATGCCTGGAATGCACTACCTGACTCTGTGGTTTCTTCCCCAAACCCCAAAAACTTTAACCTTAGACTGTCTACAGTCGACCTCACCCCATTTCTAAGAGGTCTATAAGGGGCGTGCATAAGCGCACCACTGTGCCTACCGTCCCTGTCCTACTGTCCTATTGTCCTCTTTTATCGTTACTTTTTACTTATGTTTATACAAACTATTACTATCCTATACATGTTTGACAAATAAATAAATAAATAAATAAAAGAAGAAGAAGAAATAAAGCCCTGAAGTTAAGGTTTCACAAGTAAATTTGTTCATATTGGCACTGAAACCACGAAACAGTGGAATACGCAGCGTGCTTTAGATGTCTTCTTTGTCAATCCGTGTTTGTTTAAATCGATATGTGGGGTGGATGATGGAACAGGAGTCAATTAGCTGATAGAAAAGAAAGACACCCTACCGAAACTACATACTGTATCTATTTTCTTTCTCTTTTGGATATATGACATGATGGTCATTCCCTGCTAATTACACTGTATGGATTACTTGAGTGCTAATGTAAGCTGCGTGGAAAAGATAATACTCAGCCAAGAGAGGAGTGAAAGGAAGCTAGCCTTCTTAGTCAAGGTCATTGATAAGAGTAATTATTCTGAAGTAAGGATTGCATGGACTATTATGATTCCCTAGCCCTTGAGTAATATGGAGAAATAAGAGGGAATGTTTGCAAATGCACAGTATTGACAATGCACGATTCTTTAAAACCACTCGATGGTCTAATTCACCTACCCACATTGACAGGCAGCTGAATATGATATGCCTGTTGAGTTAAAAAATCTAGTGATCAGTGCAAGCTGGGATGAAATACTATAGAACCGTACCCAACGAGTAGTCCTCAATGGCTCTAAGTCCACATGGAGAGAAGTAAGCAGTGGCGTACCACAAGGTTCCGTCCTAGGCCCAGTACTCTTTAATATCTTCATAAATGACCTAGATGAGGGAATAGCAGGAGAACTAACCAAATTTGCAGACGATACCAAGCTGGCGGGAGTAGCAAACACCCCAGAGGACAGACTCAAAATCCAGAGGGACCTTGACAGACTCGAACACTGGGCCCAAACAAATAAAATGAAATTTAACACGGAGAAAAGTAAAATTCTACACCTAGGTAAGAAGAATCAAAAATACACATACAAACTGGGTGAAACCACACTCAATAGCAGCGATTGCGAGAGGGATCTTGGAGTCTTGGTAGACAGCCAACTAAATATGAGCCAGCAGTGTGCAGCAGCAGCCAAAAAGGCCAACACAGTCCTGAGCTGCATAAATAGAGGGATACAATCAAGGACCAGAGAGGTACTAGTACCACTCTATAAAACCTTGGTCAGACCACACCTAGAGTACTGCATCCAGTTTTGGTCACCACACTACAAAAAAGACATTGAAACCCTAGAGAAAGTGCAGAAGAGAGCAACCAGGATGATAAAGGGTCTGGAAAATAAAACATACAAAGAGCGGTTGCAGGAACTGAGCTTGGCCAGTCTGGCGAAGAGAAGGACCAGGGGTGACATGATAGCAGTGTTCCAATACTTGAGGGGATGCCACAGAGAGGAGGGGGTCAGGCTGTTCTCTATGGCACCAGAGAGCCAGACAAGGAATAACGGATGGAAGCTGACCAAGGAGAGATTCAACCTGGAAGTGAGGAGAAACTTTCTGACGGTGAGAGCGATCAACCAGTGGAACAGCTTGCCAGCGGAGGTCGTGAGAGCCCCAACACTTGCGACCTTCAAGAGGAGACTGGACTGCCATCTGTCTCAAATGGTGTAGGAACTCCTGCTTGAGCAGGGGGTTGGACTAGATGACCTACAAGGTCCCTTCCAACTCTAATAAATAAATAAATAAGAAGCCTTTTTGTAGTGGAAGCTTGGGGAAATGGAAAACATTTTAATTAGATCTGAGAAGCAAGAATGGAGCGTGAAGAGTTGTTCAGCCCAGAATGGCAGCCATATTTTTAATATGCTACATAGGATTTTTAATACATTTTTTGTGGATAAGATGAAGGAAGTAACGTCTTCATTCGTAACCGGGCACATTACATGGCAATGTCAAAGTTGGCAGAGCTTGAGTGGAGAGAAATAGAAAGGTGATAAAATGAGGCAAAAGTCATTTAACAATTGTCTCACTTTTAGCAATGGAAATTTTGGGCTCAATTAAGGACTAGCTGTATATTTCAATTCGTTCCCATATAAATGAACTAAGGGAATTTCTCACTCCTCCCCCTCCTCCCACTGCCAATAGAGGGCAAAATGGTCTGTTCACCTGGCGAAAGTTTTAAAGCGCTTCTTAATTATGCCTCATTGTAGAGGAAACCTTGACTCCGGCAAGAGAGGCCCTAGTATATTCTGAATTAAACTTCCAGCTTGTTCAATGGGCTTAAGTGAAACGTCTGAATTATTCCAAGGGAAGCAAAATGAGTTTCAACAAGACCAATAATTTCACAGTGGGAAGAAAAAGCCAGAGTGGTATAATGGCTGGAATTGAAACAACTTTGACTGAGGCATTCTCTGTCTAATGCATTTCGTGTGGTTGAGGTTTAGTGAGAGAGAGAGAGAGAGAGAGAGAGAGAGAGAGAGAGAGAGAGAGAGGGAGGGAGGGAGGGAGGGAGGGAGGGAGGGAGGGAGGAGGGAGGGGGGGGGGGAAATATCAAACCCGGGCACCTCTTGCTGAAAACCCAAAAAGGAGCAGAAAAAGACATGGCAAGTGGTAACTAATTCAGGAAAACCAGTTTCAAAATGCTGCCGGGTGCTGGATGACCTTCCGCCCAGGCTCTTTTCACAGCTGTATTTATAAAATGGCTGTGGAATATTTTTCATTCCCCCCGCCCCCCAGGGTTCAGTTTGTAAGGTTGTCTGCTTAAAAGATGAGTCCTCTTGCGCCCGTGCTATTATGTACTTCTTTGCTGGATAATTAAGTAAGAATTTTCCATTTTATTCATGCCTTCACTAAATTAAACTCTGCTCGCATTAGCCTGATCCATATGGTCATTAGCCTAGTTACATTTCATACCCAATATAATAAGATAGGATTTATGGTCTTCCTCCTGGAACTCCAGCTATGGCTGCTTAGATGTAGGCTGAAAAAAGTTAATGAGCCGAGGTGGTGCAGCAGTTAGAGGCAGGTACTGCAGGCCACTTTAGCTGACTGTGATCCGCAGGTCAGCGGTTCAAATCTCACCAGCTCAAGGTTGACTCAGCCTTCCATCCTTCCGAGGTAGGTAAAATGAGGACCCAGATTGTTGGGGGCAATATAAATATACATTGCTTACTGGTGTTAACCGCTTAGAGAGTGCTTGCACTGTGAGGCGGTATATAAATCTCACAAACAAACAAACAAACAAACAAATAAATAAATAAATCCATCTCTCTCTCTGCTTTCTGCAGTGACAGGCATCATGGCGCACAAGGCAGATATTATCTCAGGGTTGCCTGATGGAAGGTAAAATAAAAAGAAAAAAGAAAAAGAAAAGTGGAATATAATGAACTCCAAATGGTTTAAATTAAATTAAACCGACTGGGAAATTGTAACCTGAGTAGTAGGGAGGCATGTGTGGCTTAACCAAATAGGAGGATAATAAATTCTCCAGTTCCAAACAAATGATCTTAATTAAAGCAAACCCTTTGTCTTATGCATCTTGCTTATTATTTTGCTGACTGATTAATGCTCTTGCTTCGTCCCAGGTAAGAGGGTGAATAGCAGCAGGAACTTGAGAAATAGCAATAGCAATAGCACTTAGACTTATATACCGCTTCATAGTGCTTTACAGCCCTCTCTAAGCGGTTTACAGAGTTCAGTATATTGCCCCCAACAATCTGGGTCCTCATTTTACCGACCTCAGAAGGATGGAAGGCTGAGTCAACCTTGAGCCGGTGAGATTTGAACATCTGAACTGCAGCTAGCAGTCAGCTGAAGTAGCCTGCAGTGCTGCACTCTAACCACTGCGCCACCTCGTTGCAGGGGTAAGAAAGGCAGGGCCCCACTTCTCAGGTAAATTCTGAGTCTGGACAGCTAATAGAGAACATTACATGCTGGTTATTTCTCCTTGCAGGTAGTCCTCGTTTAATGACCACAATTAAGCCTGGAATTTGGGTTGTAAGTTATTGCGGTCATTAAGCAAATCACCTATGTGACCTGCCTTGATTTTACAACTGTTTTTACAACGGTCCTTAAGCATGTTTTTTTCCCAATGGCCATAAAGTAAGTCACTACAGTGGTTAAATGAATCATACGGTTGCTAAGTGAAACACGTGATTCAGTGACTCTAGCTGTTCAATGGGCATTTTGTTTTGCCCTTTTCTGCTGGATTGACTGCAGGATTCTGCAACCAGTTGTAAATGCAAGTCAGTTGCCAAGCACCAGATAGGTGATCATGTGACCATGAGGATGGGCCATAAATAACTTATTTTTGACTCTTAGATTAGAGTGAGAAAATGGCCACTCACATACATAGTTTATTGATGAGCCCATAGGCCATATCAAAGTGCAGCGTTCCGAACACAAATTAAAATCCACACAAATTGCTAAAATCCAATAAAGACAATTTAAAATGAAGTTGGAATAAAATACAATAATTTAATATATAGGTAAATAAAATAAAATAAAATAAAATAATAGTATCACCTTTACAATCTACCCCAGTCAGTTCCGCATATGCCGATCTCAACTGAACCATTTTGCTCAGGTACTGTGCCATATTAAATGTTGTTTTCAAATTTTGGCCGCACATAAGGTAAGTTGTTTTAATATGGGATTCCCAATGGATCATTTTTTTGGTATATGGGCCAAAGTACCTGTTCTGTCCCCACGGGTATGCCCCCAAAATAAGATGCACAAGAAGGAATTGGAAACAACATTCTTTTACTGCAAATAAATTCTTAGCCAGAGTTGAGTCTTTTGAAAAGAATATCAGTCATTTACAAAGTCTTCCCAGTATTTGGCTAGAGTCTCAGAGAGCAATTAAGGAGCGTTATCTCACCTCATGGAGGTTTTGGCGGAAATCCAAACTCTCATTAATCACAGGAAAAATGTTAACTGTTGATAATCCGAGCTGCAAATACAAGAGCAAAATGCTGAAACCACAGAACGAGGTTGTTCTCTGCAACGAAGCCCCTCGTGACAGACCCTTAAATACCCTCAGGGCGTGGTCAAGCCCTGCATTACTACTCACGAGGAAGCCTCCTCCTGATTAGCCACTCATGTCTCTTTGAGAACCTGCGTGCTCTGACATCAAGAAGAGGCTCCTCCTCTTCTCCTGAGTCACTAATCTCAGGAGATGCATCAGGCTCTAATTGTTCGCCAGCCTCTGACCCCACATCCTCTTCACTCTCCGTCTCTGGTGCCAGAAACACCGGTCTTCTGTACTGCACCCTCACTACCTCCAAATCCTCAGGATCGGCTGCTAATTGCCCTGGACTTGACCTGGCCACAACAGTACCTATCTCTCACCCTCTTATACAGGCAACAGTCAAATAGGATGTGAGCCAGGTCTTCTACCTCTGCCGCTCCACATTTTTGACTCTGTAACTTCAAATGGTCATTAAGTGAGGGCTATCTGAATTTTCCCCAAGTACCATCTGTACTTGTATTCATTAAAACAGATTTCCTACATATACTATTACCTATGCATATTCGTTTATTTATTTATTTATTTGTTTGTTAAATTGATTTGTCCCTATCTTGCTATGGGTCTATTCTGAACACACTTACAACAATAAAATGGGGGCGAGGGGAAGGATAAAACAATGTAAACATAACAACAGCAGAGGAATAAAACAATAATCATAATCATAAAATAAAATAAAAACACCAAATTAAAAAATATTTTTTTAAAAAAATCGCAAGATTGTGTCAAAAGATTCACAGATTAAATAGGATTTTTTTCCCCACACATGACTTCTGCCTCCTCCACAATTTTTTGGACTCATGTAGTGTAACTAAAGATAGTTGTTGAGTGAGAAAGAAAGAGTAGTTGCTAGTAGCATTCTTGAATTATTGATTATCATATGGAGCAAATCAGCCCATAAAAAGCTCCTCAAAATGTCTTTATGTACATAGTTATGTCTTCCAATGCATACTGGAGACAGAGGGATTTTTCTGAGGCTCCACTTCAAATGGAGACTCTTCTTAAATTTCTAGACATTTTACTCGGTGTCATTGGTTTTCTTTTTCTTTTTAATCTTTAGCTGGTCTCTATTGAAACCATCCTTTTCATGGATTCCAAGTACTGATCTTTCAGAAAAAAGAGTTTTTCTGGTTGCACTCTTATAATTCTTGGTTCCTAGATATTGCTATTTTATCATTCAGTACTGCTCTAGTTTTTAAACCATAGCTATAAGCTTGCTTGTTACTTTCTATGAAATTGGGAAATGAAAATATATAAAGCTAGGAAACCTTAATGGATGGGAGATTAAAGTTCTATTGCTTTCTTTTGGAAATATTCGAGAGTCATCTTCAGAGGGCTTCCTAAATCAAGATGGCCGCTTTGGCCAACCACTAAAGCCCATGAAACATGAAAAAAGGGACAGAGCTTCAACCTTAGGGTCTAGGACAACTGGCTATGGCCAACTTGCCATGGCCATCTAGCACCGGCCAACTCGCTGTGGCCAACTCGCCGTGGAACAACTCGCTGTGGAACAATCCATGTGAGATAACTTAATGCAATAAATGTTATCTGCCACTGTTTCTTCTACAATGAAGAAACAATGTCAAAGAAACAATGGCAGATAATATTTATCGCATTGAGTTATCCCGTGTGGAATTTTCCTGCAGCGAATTGTCCCATGGCAAGTTAGCCTCTGTGATCTGTCCCGCAGTGAGTTGGCCGTGGCAAGATGGCTATGGCAAGATGGCCGTGGCAAGTTGGCCATAATGAGTTGTCCCATTCTATCAATCAGGGGCTGAGGTATACAGCAAATAAGAGCAATAGAAGCCACTTAGCAACTGTTATACAGAGTGTGGTGCCCCACTCACTCACAGACACATGTCAGTGTGGATTAGAGAGTTTATTAATGTTCCCCAGCAATTCCCTTCACCCAGCTTCAGAACTGTCCCAAATAAATCCAGCCACAAGCAGGCCAAGGTTAGTCCACAAAACAATGGCCAATAGTCCATTAAAACAATGGACAGTTGCTCCAACAAATAACTCCACCAAACAAACTTAAATCCACCAGGCCAAACTGAAATACACCCACAAGAGTTCACTTGGCAAGAGAAGTTCACAGTCTCCAAGGCACAAAGTGAAGCAGAAAGCACGATGAACAAACACACCACCAGAAAACCAACAAGTTGTTCCCAGCAATGCCTCCCTTTGCCTGCCTTGATAAATAGCTTTCCAGTGCACTCATCAAGATAGGCAGGGCCTTCTCCCGAGTAATCTGGCAGATCTCCATTGCTCTTGTGTTTTCTCTGCTCTGCGTGCTTTCGGATCCACCATGGAAGGCAGCTCTTCCTCCTCCTCTTCACGCTTCACTCCCCTGCAAGCTGTCCCCAGCTGAAGCCTCCTGTAAATCTCTTTCGGCTGGCTGTTCCAAGTCATTAAATACGTGCCAGGAATGATCTCATCCTCCCTTGAGCTACCTACCAGGAAGAATCTGAGGAGTCGTCCAAGGGAGACATCACACACAGTCATGCTATCTTTGGTCTGATTATAATACATTAGACAGACCATATTTTAAAAAGTAGCATCCCCTTTTTAGTCAGTGCAGCTCTTCTTGACTCCATAGAAATATTCATGCATATTAACCAAGTTGTTCGACCAGTTAGGTCCCACAGAGTTGGTCTCCTCAAGGTCCCATCAGCCAAACAATGCCGGTTGGTGGGACCACGGGGGAGAGCCTTCTCTGTGGGAGCCCCATCTCTTTGGAATCAACTCCCACCAGAGATCCAGACTATCCCCACTCTTCTGGCCTTCCACAAAGCCGTAAAGACATGGCTCTTCCGGCAGGCGGGGTGAAGAAGATCGGATTCCCCCTGGATGAATGCTTTTTGTTGTTTTTTAAAACAATTTTATATTATGATTTTAAATTGTTTTTTTTATTTACTGTACTGTTCTTATTCATGCTGTACGCCGCCCTGAGTCCTACGGGATTGGGCGGCCTATAAGAACTTTTAATTAAATTAAATTAAATTAAATTAAGTGATTTCCTTTTTCCAGGATGGTTTTTGGACTTCAACAGCCTTTGTTCCCTTTAGGTGTTTTCCCCTGCTCAACTCTGCTTAGCATTTGATCCAGGGGCGGGTTCCTAATATTTTTACTACCACTCTGTGGGCATGGCTTATTTTGTGGGTGTGGCTTGCCGGCCATGTGACCGGGTGGGCGTGGCTTCTCAGACTGCTGAAGGGAGGGGAACTGAGATAGGTCCTGCCGCCCATTCCCCCTCCCTCAGCAGCTCGAGAAGCCTCGAACGTGCGAAAATGCCTAGGATCATCACCGCGCGTTCGTGGCTTCTCGGACTGCTGAAGGGAGGGGAATGGAGATAGCTCCTGCCGCCCATTCTTTCAGTGTCTCACACTCTCCCTCAGCCATCCTCCCATGCTTGGACTCACTGTGGGGTAGGAAGGCAGCGCATGCGTAGTGCCGGAAGCTCAGCTTCTGGGCATGCGCAAAAGAAAATTTTTTAAAAATTTTAAAAAATTTTTTTTAAAAAAATGGCGGCACCCAGGCACCGGCAACCGACCGCACCGGTACGGTGACATCACCAGCGAGCCGCTACCGGTGCTATAGAGTGGACCGCGCCTGTAGGAACCCACCACTGATTTGATCCCAACTAAATTCACCAGGTGCCTTCACCTGCGGAAGCTGCAAGAATATTCCATTTCTTAATAATGTGAAATGTCCGAGCTTTAGCGGAATAATCTTACAGAGTCTGAAATGTGAACGTTATCTGTACGAACGTGAAGTTATATGTTTGCTCTCTCAAACAGTAAAACCCCCAACGTCATCATTGTTCATTGTTCAAGACACTGAGGCAAACAGCTTCTCTGCCACGGATTCATCAAGTGAGTGACAGCAAAATCAGCTGCTGTACTGAATGTGTTTCTTCACCCCGTAACAGACCTTCACTTATAAGTAAAGCTAAGTTCCTTTCCCGGCTCCTTCTACCAGCATCAGTCGGGGTATTTCAAGCATTTTGCTCCAGAGGTGTCAAGAAATGGTCGTCATAGAATATTATCTTGTCACAACCATTTATGGAGTCTGTTATAAAAATGGTAGGTCAGAGGAATCTAGGTCAGAATAGTTTATTATTCACCAAGAGAGCAAAATGTAAGGTGATTTCTTTAAGATGAAGCAGTGAAAGTGCCTTAAAAGGGAAGAAGCAAGAAAGAATCAGCGTCCCTGGGTGGCAAGTCTTGTTTTACAATGATAACGTTGAAAGGAATGGGGGGGGGGAATGTATTTACAAACAACCTGTATCTCCTTGTCAAATGCAAAAGCTCAGCTGGTAGCATAAGTGGTTTAATACGAGAGAAGGAGAGAAAGAGAGAGGAAAGAATATCAAAGGGAGAGGATTAAGTAAATAAGAAATCTCTCCTAAAGATGTGCTCTGCTATTGCAATATGGCAAAATGCAGAGTAAAACATGTATTTGTAATAAACAGATTGGATTTACCACTGCGGTGAATGTATTATAGTTCCATAATTTGGAGCCACGCTGATCTGGGGGATCCCCCCTACTTCTCCGTCATGATGAAAATATTAGCATCTCCACGATTGTCAAAGTCAGACATGATCTGAGCAACATGTGCAAATTCAAGACCGCAATTGTGCACTTGAGCTGAATTAGACCTACAAGGCAAGATGTACGGGAGTGGATAGGAAAAAGAAGAGTGATTTAGGGCAGGGACAAAGATTAACACAATAGATGCAGAGTGTTGTGGCCCACTAGTGGCCTGCGCACCTGGCGCCCGAATCGGACAGTGAGGAGGCTGGCGAGGACTCGGTGCCAGAGGCAGGAGTGCAGGCAGGGCCTTCGGAACCTCCAGCACCTCTTGGCAGTGATGAGGAAGGAGGGGCTTCTCCTTCTCTGAATGCAAGAGCATGCAGGGCTGCCAAGAGGCAGGAATGGTTACTCCGGAGGAGGTCTCCTTGGGAGTAAGACTTGAGGCTAATTGGCCACTCCCCTAATTTACTTAAGGACATCAGAGGCAGCTGATAAGCTGCAGGAAACAATAATTCAGACTCGAGTCTCTGTCATGCATTGACTGGTGAATTCCTGCTTTGGATTTCTTATCAAGAAAGAGTCCTGGGCATTTTGCCAAGCCTTTGGACATTACGTGAGATAACCAGAACTAATTGTCTTGTTTTGAACTAAGACTGACTGAACTTACACCAGCTGCTAATGAATACTAATTAGCAGCTGATTTTCTGCAAGCAAGGTTTGCTTATGTTGATTTGTGTGTTTTGCCACTGCTAAACCATTCATTAGCAGTGGTTCATGAATTAAACTAAGTTTGTTCAAACGGTGTGTTTTTGTTACAGTTGTAACTGGGGACAGAACAAAGAGCAAGCAGAAACAACAGTCTAAGAATATAAGCTGGGGAAATGAATTAAGAAATTTAGATCTTGCTGTGATACACAAGCCAATCTAGGGAGCAGAGACAATGACCGACTCTCATGTCTTACTTAAGCACTGCACAAAGACTTCCCGCCACCAATTTTTGAGCAAAATGTTCTCACGAGGACATCTCTATCTCATCCCAGCCCATTTTGAAGCACTCTGAAATTGTCCCAAAGATGCTTTTTTTTCAGGAAGCAACTGGACTGTCCTGTTTTTTTTCCTTTGAAGATGTTTCGCTTCTCATCCAAGAAGCTTCTTCAGCTCTGACTGGATGGTGGGGAATGGAAGGATTTACACTCCTTGCAGACCGCTGGTCATTAGCATTCTTTTAAAGAGTCGCCGAGGCCACTTGGAGGTTCATCTGCGTCCTCAGGGTCACCTGAGTCGTGCAAATGGGTGTGGAGCCTTCTTGACTTCACTGCTGAAGACAGGCGCAGGCGGTTGGGGAGGAGTCTGTGTTGTCTGCATCTCAAACTGAAGTGTAAATGGTCATGTGATCAAAATCAGGGTGCTTCTCCGCTGGCATGTATTTATGATAGTGTCTTGGGATCATGTAATCATCCATTGTAACCTTCCCAGCCTGCTTCCAACAAGCAAGGTCAATTGGGAAAGCCAGATTCACTTACTGACTGCATGATTCACTAATCAAGGAGAGAACCAGCCTAGAACTAAGGAGAAATTTCCTGAAAGTTAGAACAATTAATCAGTGGAACAACTTGCCTCCAGAAGTTGTGAATGCTCCAACACTGGAGACATTCATTTGTCTGAAATGATATAGGGTTTCCTGCCTGAGCAGGGGGTTGGACTACAAGATCTCCAAGGTCCCTTCCTTCTCTTCTCTACTCTACTCTACTCTACTTCTATTCTGCTTCTACTCTACTTCTACTCTAGTAGAAGAAGAAGTACTCTACTTCTACTTCTATTCTATTCTATTCTATTCTATTCTATTCTATTCTATTCTATTCTATTCTATTCTATTCTATTCTATTCCATTCCATTCCATTCCATTCCATTCCATTGAAAGTCAGAGCAAAACTTCTCCTGAGTCAAATTGGGAACTGGGAGAGGCAAGGGGAAGCCCTTATGTGAAGCAGAGTGAACTCATAGAACAAAAACAGGAATCAGAATAGGAGAAATTGGTTCAGTTTTAATTGATGCTTTCCAAAAAGCAGGAGCAACAGTGACCTACAGTAAGAGGAAAAAGAGAAGAAATGAAAAGAGCTTGGAAGAGAAGAAGACTTTTGCTGCAGGCAAGCTGTGTAAAGCAGCTTGTCCTTCTGGCTTCTCTTCTCTGATATTATGGATCACGGTTTCCTGGATGGTGGGACTGCTCTGAAGTAGAGGGTTCTGAAATCTCGTGCCAGCAAAAGACAAGGCATGTAATTATGCAACTCGGAACAAGTTGACATAATTCCAGCTGATGCAAAGCTAAATAGCTGCAATTTGTCCTGTGACAAGTCCCTTTCTTCTGACTTATTTATCTGTTGCCCAGTTTTATATACTGTCCATTTCCATGGGATACAGGGCGGATGTATGGGCAGTTGATTGGATGGTTTGCCATTAATTGTAGTTGTAGTAAATAATCATGACACTGTGCATTGCCAGTTTGTTCCTTCAGTTAGCAGTACTGGCTACAGTTTGATTTCTGAGTGATCGCATTCAGCCTAAAAGCTTCAAGGGGCAAATTATACAGCTGCTTACAGCAAAATCACGGGAACCACCCAATCACTGCCCACAGCAAAGGCACAAACTCATTATGAACAGCAGTCTTAACTGTTACCCATGGAATTGCATTGCTTCTGTGCCTTGAGTGAAGCAAAATGCTGGATTTTTTTTTCCACAGAGGCAACAGCTTGAATGTTAGGTAACAGAAAAGATATCTCACTGAAACAGCCTCGAAACTATGGAAACCAAAGGGAGAACAACAGAAATGTAGGAGGGGGCACACAATAACAAAGTATTGTCTTTAAATTAATGCAATCTGTAGCATCAACTACCAAAAGAAGGTAATTGTTTCCATGCTTTTGAAATAAATGTCCACAAACAAGGAAACTTTGACGCAGAGGTGAAATCCAGCAGGTTCTGACAGGTTCTGGAGAACCGGCAGTGGAAATTTTGAGTAGTTCGGAGAACCGGTAAATACCACCTCTGGCTGGCCCCAGAGTGGGGTGGGAATGGAGATTTTGCAGTATCCTTCACCTGCCACGCCCACAAAGCCACGCCCACAAAGCCACACCATGCCCACCAAGACACGCCCACAGAACCTGTAGTAAAAAAAATTGGATTTCACCATTGCTTTGACGGTGGGAAAATGAGATTGGGAGATTATGTCTCAAATTTGCAGATGATACAAAATTAGGAGATCTGGTTGTTAGAATGACAATTCAGTATTCTGGACAGGTTGACCCATCGCCTGAGAGGAACAATATACCCACTTCTCACAGAGGGAAATGTAATAGACTGTATATTTTGGGAGTAAAATATAGAGTAGGTATAAAATGGCCAAATTTATAACTTGGAAGCACTACAAGGATTTGGGTGTGGTCATCGCTCAACTGAACATAAATTAGCAGTGTGAGATGAAGAAGCTAAGAACTAATGCAGGTAGTTAATACATCAAAAATACATTAAGTCCTCATTCAACTCTACACTGGTGGGACCACAACCCAAGTATTGTGTACAATCTTGGGGAAATCACTTCCAGGAGGAAAGATTCAGAGAAAAGTTATGAATATAATACTATGTTTAAGACAATGCATATGACGATGATTGAAGGAACGTGGATGTTCAGACTGGAGAAAACAACCCTCAGGAAAACATGAGATCAATGTTTGTCCTGGATTTTCTTGGGGTTTTTTTTTCTTAAAAAGATTTCACTTCTCATCAGTTCATGAACTGAAGAAGCTTCTTGGATAAGAAGCAAAATGTTTTCAAGGAAAAAAAAACCCCAAGAAAGTGCAGTTGCCTTTTGAACAGCACATTTGGGACAACCGTGACCTGGATGATTGAGAATCTCCACAGACATACCGTATTTTTTGGAGTATAAGACGCACCTTTTTACCCCCCAAAAGAGGGTCAAAAACTGGGTGCGTCTTATACTCCAGATGTTGCATTAGGGGGAGGGGTTGGTGTGATGGTGGCAATGGTGGCAATGGTGGCAATGGCGGCAACGGCGGCAACAGCGACAATGGGTGGCAACAGACAGCTGATTGGCGGTATTCCATGAGACTGTTCCAACTGCCAATCAAAGCCGCTGCCGCTGCTGCTACTCATCGCCACTGCCTGCCGCCGCTGCCACCGGACCAAGGGAAAGCCACTGCTGCTGCCGGACCACAGCAAAGCCGCTGCCGCCGCTGCTGCCCACCACTGCTGCCTGCCACCACCACTCGCTGCCGCCCACTGCTCACTGCCGCTGCCCGCCGCTGCCGCTCACCACCAATGCACGCCGCCGCCCGCGGCCGCCACTCGCTGCCGATGCCTGCCGTTTGCTGCCGCTGCCCGCTGCCGCCGCCGATGTTACTGCTGCCCGCTGCTCACCACTGCTGCCCGCTGCTCGCTGCCGCTGCCTGCCGCCACCGCCGATATTACCGCCGCCCGCCGCCCGCCACCGCTGCCCACCACTTGCTGCCGCTGCCCGCCACCTATGTTACTGCCGCCCGCCGCTCGTCGCCACTGCCTGCCGCTGCCCGCCGCCACCGCTCGCTGCCACTGCCTGCCGCCGCCGCTCACCGCTGATGCCCGCTGCTCGCTGCCACTGCCCGCCACCGCTGCCTGCCACCGATGCCGCCGGACCAAGGGAAAGCCGCTGCTGCCGCCAGACCACAGGAAAGCCCCTGAGGCAGCTAAGAAGCCACCGCTGCTGCCCAAAGCGAGCCCACATCTTTGAAGACCAACTTCCAAGTTTGAAGACCCCTGAGTTAGGGGTTAGGGGTGCAAGGGTCTTCAAACCTGGCCTAGTCTCACATCATTCATGGTACCAGTACTGAAACAGAAGTTCCTGGCTTTACCGAAGTGTCTACTATTGGACATGATGGAATGTGAGGAAAATGAAGAAAAACTTGTCAATGATGAAAAGGCCCTGGTTAAATTAAATGATTACATGCTATGCTATTCAGTACATGAAATAATGGAATAGCAGATATTCAAAAGGTCATTGCTTAATAAGATCTTGCCTATTAAAATTAGTGACTATCCTATCTCCGTCAATGGTATATAAGTGCACGCATCTGCATCAGCAAATTTATGCAAATTACAAGTGATGCTAAATGCACCAGTACATTTTGTTTTACACAACATAGCACTAGTAATGGATGATTGAAATGCTTGAAGTGGAGACATGAAGGAATCTGGAATTATAGAAACATTTGGACTGGGTAAACAGAGTAATCCAAGATAAAGGTAAATAGAGCTTTCGAAATTTAATTCTTCATTTATTATCAGAATCTGCTTCAAGCAATATTTTTATTTATTTATTTGATTCATGGAGCCATTCATCTCACAGAAATGGTGGCATACAAATATTAAAATCACCATAATATTGTATAGCGCAGGGGTGTCACTCAATTTCACTGAGGGCCACATCAGGGCTGTGGTTGACCTTGGGGGAGCCGGCCGGGCATGGCCAACTGGGTGGGTGTGACCGACTAGGTGGGTGTGGCCAGCTTGATGCCACTCACTGGGCGTGGCCAACTGGGTGGGTGTGGCCAGCTTGATGCCACTTCCCAAACTGCTGGCATGTTTCCTCTTTGCATTGGGTAGACCGGGCCGAAGCCAAACTGGCCCAATGTTTCCTCTTTGCACTGGGTAGACCGGGCTGAAGCGACACTCTGAACTGGCCCCTGACATTTTCCAGGATGGCCCCGCAGGCGGGATCCGACCACATCACCGGCCAGATGCGGCCCGCGGGCCTTGTGTTTGACACCCCTGGTATAGTGCATGATACCCCGGTTCAAATAATAACACCCCCAAATGGAAAGCCTCATTGTGTGTGTGTGTGTGTGTGTGTGTGTGTGTGTGTGTGTGTGTGTGTGTGTGTGTCTGTATCTCTCTCTCTCTCTCTCATATATATTTTCTGAGGTTTTTGCGGGTGTTCTGCTCCTAGAAGCACGAAGCCGAAGACACCAGCCTGATGATGACAAATGAGACTTCGTCAAAACGTCACCAAGACATTTCCAATTTCACACGGGAGAAAATCCGAATAACCAAAGATACATACATATGTGTGTGTGTGTGTGTGTGTGTGTGTGTGTGTGTGTGTGTGTGTGTGTGTGTGTGTAACATTTTTTGCTGATAAATGAAAATAAAGGGAGACTATTATAGATCTATTTCGAGCTATTTTGCTCTCGTCAGATAGCCATACCCTTAGTGGGATTTGAACCTGGGCAGTCTGCTTGTAAGGCAGCAGTTTTAACCTCTAGGCCAATGATGGCGAACCTTTTTAGGTTCGCGTGCCAAAAAGGGGGGGTGCGCGCTCTAGCGCGCGCTCGCATGCCCACACCCATTCCCCCCCCCACGCATGCGCACAACACCCCCCCTGCTGCTCCCTGCGCATGCGCACACACCCCCACCCCCGCGCAAAGGCCTTACCGGAGCCTGGGATGGTAAAAAACAACGAAACGGGCAAACCGGAAGTTTGGAAAAATGCACTTCCGGTTTGTCCGTTTCGTCGTTTTTCGCATTCCGGGGCTTCAGGGAGCTTCCCTGAACCCTCCGGAGTGCAAAAAACAGCTCACCGACAAACCGGAAGTGCGTTTTTCCGCACTTCTGGTTTGTCCGTTTTGTAGTTTTTTGCATTCCGGGGCTTCAGGAAGCTTCCCTGAACCCTCTGGAGTGCAAAAAACAGCTCACCGGCAAACCGGAAGTGCGTTTTTCCGCACTTCCGGTTTGCCGGTGGGCAACGCTCGCGTGCCCTCCGCTATGGCTCCGCGTGCCACCTGTGGCACGCGTGCCATAGGTTCGCCACCACGGCTCTAGGCCAAGGTTCTCTTCCCTATCAGCTCTTAACCAGGAAAGGGTTATATATGTTTTTTCTGTCGAGTCATCCTGATGTATGTATGGAAGGAATGATGTTTCCTTCCATACACCAGGATGACTCGACAGAAAACGCACACACACACACACACACACACACACACACACACACACACACACATATACATACATACATACATACATACATACATACATACAGGGATGGAAGAATTGCTTCAAGCAATAAGCAGATGGTTATTAAAAGAGAACTCAGCGAAGATTCTTTCTAAGAATTTTTCTTTTTTGCTGTTCCTTTGTTTTCTCTCCTGTCTGCAGTCAGCAAGCCATCAGCTTCTGATCAAGGTAAACTCTAGTATAAAAGAAGTCAATAACATGTAATTGGTTCTTTTGTAATATACTGTAGAGTAGCAGTGGTGCTTGACACTTATTATCACTGAAAACTGACTGCTATTCCTTTCCCGAAGATGGAGGCTTTCTTTTTGAAGGCAGCTGAATTAAAATACGAAATTATGGGGATGCTCTTTTTAATTCTTCCCTCTGCATACTTGCAAAACGACGCTACATAAAATTAGTGGTGTGGGGGGAAAAGAAAGGAAAGGAGAAGAAAAGGAAGCATAACCTTATTTAGCAAAATCGAAAAACACCCACCCACCCCATCCTTGTGGTGAAAAACCCAAAATGATGGTCAGGGAAGCAATATATAATTTTTGAAGGGGACAATTACAAAGCTTAAAGCACATTAACTCTCAGCAACACAGGAACTGTCAAGCAATTAATCTTTTCCTACATCAAAGCAAGCCATACTTATTGATAAACAAATCAGGATGCCACTGCAGATAGCTAGCTGCTTGGGCAAATGTAGTACCACTAATCTAAGGGACAGGCTTCAGAATTCCCTTTTCCTAGATAGAGGCGAGGAAGGGCTTGGAAGCTATCATCTCATTAGGGAGCTTTAGAAACAGGAGTTATTGCCGTATAATAGGAACGTAGATTTACTGTTGGCCCCGCTTGTGCCATAATTTAAATTTCACATGATTTTTGACTTCTCTAGTATAAATAACAATAAAACAGCATCGTGCTGCTTGTTCACTGTAGAGGATTTAATATGCATTGCTTCCTTTGTATTTTATTCTTTTAGTCTCTGGTCATTAATCAGCTGAAATTGATTAATCATGGTGCAATGCTATACATACTACTACCAGTATGCAGAAGCCGATCCCACTGAGTGTGTATGTGTGTGTGTGTGTGTGTGTGTGTGTGTGTGTGTGTGTGTGTGTTTGTTTGTTTGTTTGTTTGTTTGTTCACTAGATTTATATCCAGCTTTTCACTCAGGAGTGCACACAGTTGCATGCCCTGATTTCCCCCCACCCCATTTCTATATAGTGAACTACAAACATCTACCACATAAGCTGAAAATGTTCTTATATTGTGTATAGATGTTGGTTAGATGGTGAGATAAGAACTTACATCGATTGTAGTGATTAACGTAAATTAAGTGTAACAAAAATTTTAAAAAATCTAATTTTAAAAAATCCATTTAGTATCAGTATGGATGAACAGTGGTGGGTTCCTACAGGTGCGGTCCACTCTATAGCACTGGTAGTGGCCTGCTGGTGATGTCACAGTACCGGTGTGGTCGGTTGCCGGTGCCTGGGCACCGCCATTAAAAAAAATTTTTTTTTACATTTTTTAAAAATTTTCTTCTGCGCATGTCCAGAAGCTGAGCTTCCGGCACTACGCATGCGCTGCCTTCCTACCCCACAGTGAGTCCAAGCAGGGAAGGATGGCTGAGGGAGCGTGTGAGACGCTGAAAGAACTGGAGGCAGGAGCTATCTCCATTCCCCTCCATTCAGCAGTCCGAGAAGCCACAAACGTGTGGTGATGATCCTAGGCATTTTTGCACGTTCGAGGCTTCTCGAGCTGCTGAGGGGAGGGGGAATGGGCGGCAGGACCTATCTCAGTTCCCCTCCCTTCAGCAGTCTGAGAAGCCACGCCTACCCAGTCACATGGCCAGCAAGCCACACCCACAAAATAAGCCTCGCCCACAGAGTGGTAGTAAAAAAATTAGGAACCTGCCCCTGGTATGGAATGAATTCAGTTCTTCAGTTTCCTATTAGATCTATATGAGAAAGAAACACGCTGCTTCGCCTTCTCATTTTAAAAAATATATAAATTCATTATAAATCAAGGATGATTTAGGTGCCAATGCATCTATAAACACTATATAAACACTTTCAATCGGCAATATAGCAGGTCCAGGGGCTTTTGCCAATGTTATAGAGCTGGGGTGTCAAACTCAATTTCATCAGTTTGACCTTGGGGCGGCCAGGGGGATGTAGCCAACTGGGTGGGTGTGGCCAACTGGGTAGACCAGGACGGCTCCGTGAGCCAGATCCGACCACATCGCGGGCTGGATTTGGCCCGTGGGCCTTGAGTTTGACACCCCTGTTATAGAGTAAATCACTCCTATGATTTCTTGTAATATCAATGGTTATACATGTCTTTTACCCCTTAAAAATATTCTTAAACTATGTCTTTCATTTCAACATTTCCTTCCAAATTAATAATTCGCTGTTCGGTCAAAGATATCTCCAATATAGGTAACAGTATAAAATCAAATACAGATCATTAGTGGCCAGTATAACCTGATTATTTTAGTTTGAATTCCAGAGAGAAAATTGTATTTTTTTTGTTTCAATCATAATCCAATAATTTTCCAGCTTTTTCTCCTGCTCCTCAATAAGTTACAATCAAAGCACTTTAAAGAATATTTAAATTTTATGAATATAGCAGCCCCACTTTAACTTTAGCTGCTAAAAAGACCTTGGGACAATCCTGTAGAGCAGTGTTTCCCAACCTTGGCAACTTGAAGATGTCTGGACTTCAACTCCCAGAATTCCCCAGCCAGCTTTCACTGGCTGGGGAATTCTGGGAGTTGAAGTCCAGACATCTTCAAGTTGCCAAGGTTGGGAAACACTGCGTAGAGTTTTAGCGTAGGACAAAAGTGACTTGTTGTCAATCATCTTTTCCAAATGTATAATATTGAAATTTCCCCTCCCCCCCTTTTTGGCTGACGTAATAGCAATATTGGATTTATGAATGCCTTCAAATTCATTGGATTTATGAATGCCATTTCTAAGGGTTAAGAGACTGGTAGAAGTTTTGTTTTTAAAAAATCATTTTGATCTAATCCACAAAAGAAAAGTATTAATAAATAGATAGTATCTTTAAACTTATAAGAAAAACTTCAGATATCAACTGGGATTAGTTAATTTATAGTTTTTATATCTACATGGAGCATTTTCTGAGAATGCTGTGAATTCAAATGAGGAGCCTGCAACCTAATCCTCCAAAGCAGAAAAATTTAAAAAATGATCTAGTCTAAAACCATTCTGATGTCCATGAGAAAAGAAAGCTTATTACCGTTTAGATTTAGATTAACATTTATTAATTTCCTATATGTGAATTATATGCAGTATGGTCTGTCTACATACTACATATATCACCTCCAAGCCTGTTTTACTTTTCAACAAGTTTGTAAGGTTCTTTACTCAAATAGGGGTCTGGAATCAGATTGAGTTGACTCCCTGCCTATAATACCAGGCATTTATCGTTGCAATAATCTGGATAATCCTAGATTATCTCAGTCCCAAATGATAGTTTGCTATTGACCAAGAAATCCTGTTTTGAAACAGTGAATAATGTAGTATCTTACTGTGTTACTTTGCACAAGATAATATGGGCAACACTTTAATGTGATTCACCCAATATCCCAACTCCTGGTTCTTCCTATCATGAGTAGGTAAAGGTACTCAAAGCATAATTCTTACCATGATAGGAGACGTCACTTCGGAGTCTTGATTCCATGGTGGGCACAGAAAGATCTCAAGGGCTGGATCAGGGGTGGGTTCTACTTACCTTCCCTACCGGTTCGCATCGCGACGGAAATGCACATTTTGCGTGTGGCGGCAAATTTCCGCTTCCGGTTCTAAAGAATCGGTCCGAACCAGCAGTAACCCACCACTGGGCTGGATCTACAGCAGGGGTGAAATCCTCCCGGTTCGCTCTTACCTGTTGGTCACCACAGAGCCGAAGAAGCTGGTGGCGTTCGCGGCGCGGGGCTTCCCTCGCCTGCTTCCCCCGCCCGCCTGGACGCCAGCATTTGCGTTCCTTTGCCCTCTGCGCATGCGCAAAGCGTTCTGCTTGCGCAGAGGGCAAAAGAACACAAATGGCAGCGTCCAGGCAGGCGGGGGAAGCAGGCGGGGGAAGCCCCGCACCGCGAACGCCACCAGCTTCTTTGGCTCTGCGGCGACCAATAGGTAAGAGCGAACCGGGAGGATTTCACCCCTGATCTACAGTATGTTTCCAGAAAAATAGAAAGGGTGGCAAGATTGGCTGACTGTTGGCTAACAAAGGAGACCTGATTAGCTGAGTGTTCTCTGTGCTCAGTTGTTGGCCAGGAATAGCAAGTGCTTGTTGGTTCTCCGGGAGCATTATAACTGGCAAACAAGTAAGCGAGCCTACTGCCATAATATCCTGGCATCCTTACAGTCCTAGAAATAGAAGATTCTATTGTGGGGAATAGGATCTATTGTGGAGTCAGCAGAAAACTGATTCTCTGCTTAGCCAGATACTTCTTTAAATATGTTGCTTTTTTTATGCTTAATGAACTTTGGAACTGTCAATTCTTGACAGAACTTCTTATAAAAGAAGCATGGGACTCTTAAATAATACACCAAAGCTTAACTTTTCAAGCAGTTTTTATTCCAGTGACATATTGAAGCCAGTGGAGGGTTCCGGTTATTTTTGCTACCGGTGTGCATCGCGAACATGTGCAGAAGTGAACTCGCGTTCCATCGGGCGATTTCACTTCCGCGCATGCTTAGGACGACATTACAAGCTGAAACACAGCTGAGGAGCTTCTCAGCTGTGCTTCGGAGGAAGAATAAATGTTGGTATTGAAACAAGGGCGGGTGGGAGGGCTTTTTTCCGACAGCTCAGGACGTGGAGAAGCCGGAAAAAAGTGCCTAAAAATGACATCATCACCAGGCTCCTACCGGTGCGGCATCCCACACAGCACCAGTAGGAACCCACCACTGATTGAAGTACAAACTAGTACTTTAGTGTAGGACATTCTGTGAAGAATCAGTGAGATTAGGTCGTGCCAACACAGAAACGGGATTGAGTAAATCACACTTCAGTTAACCAGGGACTAGCTTGTAGCTTGAACATAACCACGCACAGAGAAGACCCTGAAGTAACAAGTCAATTGTTTTGCGCTAGCAAAGCTTATTGCATTTGGAATTTTCTCCAACCTTCCTCAAGCTGCTGCTCACTAGATTCTCAGGGATTTGAGTTCAAGGTACTATACAGAGGAAGCCTGATACAGGTACTCCTCAACTTATGGCCCAACACTTAGAGACCATTTGAAGTTACAATGGACCTTCCCAGTGTTACTTATTATCCAGTCCGAAGTTCTGAGGGCCAACAACACCACCCAGCAAACACATGTTCTGTTAGATGTTCAGGGACTGGCCCACATTTACAACTATTTGTAGCATCCCAGGATCACGTGACCATGTTTTACAATATTTTTTACTTCTGGTTTTCAGCAAAAATGGGCCATTGTGAACAATAGGTTTGGTTTACAACCTTCACTTAATGACTGCTGCAAAAAAAGTTTGTAAAATCTTGTTGGTCATGTACAGTAGGTGACCTGCTTTTACAACCCTCACAACTTACAAGCATGATAGGCATTACGGTTGTAAGTTGAGGACTACTTGAAACTGTTTTTAAGTATGTAGAAACTGGTGTCTTTATGGAGGGACTATGGTGGGAGAGGAAAAAGATGAAAGCAACATTGTGGGACTGTGATGAAAGGCCCATCCTTTTTGTCTGTGTGTTGTGATGTTCCATGGATATATAAAAAGAGGTAGTTTGTGGTCTTATTATATGACAGTGTTTTCATCGTTCTGATCAAACCAGTAAGATCCTGCAGAGACTCATACATGTAGAAATGAGGTTTTAGGCTACATCACAATCTATGACCTCTTCAATTGATTCATTTTATTGATATTTTACATTTATATCTAGCTTTTCTTCCAGGAGCTCAAACTCAAACACTTCCCCCCCCCCTTTTTTCCCCTCACAACCACACATTTGTGAGGTAAGCTGGGCTGAGGAACTGAGATTGCCCTACAGTCACCCACTGAGTTCTCTCAGTTTGGGGGAAGACTGGAGCCTTAATCTCCTCAGGGCCAGTCCAATTATATCATCACTACTATATCACCTTGGTTCTTATAAATCAAGGGTGTCAAACTTGCATCGTAACAGCGGCGTCACATGACGTATCACAACTTTTTCCCCCTTCGCTAAACCGGGCATGGGTGTGGCCAGCACATGACGCATCTGGCCCACGGGCCGTGAGTTTGACAGCCCTGCTATAAATGGTGTTCTCCTGTCTGTCCCCAGTGCTTGAAATTTCCTCATTTAAAAACAAGAGCTAGTGTTAAAACATCTTTAAAAGCCAAATGTATATTAGGGCAATATGATGACAAAGAAATACCCGTATTTTTCGGAGTATAAGACACACCTCTTTACCCCCAAAAAGAGGGTGAAAACTTGGATGCGTCTTATACATCGAATGTAGTCCCACCCATCCACCCACCCCCACCCTTTGGCCTCTGTCTTCCAGCAATTTACCTGTTTGCAGCAAAGAGGGAAGAGCCTGTAAAGCCAAGCAAGTCACTAGCAGCTTCCCTACTTACAGCTGATTAGGTTTGCCACGTGGGAAATGAAAGTGAAACTAGCTGCAAAGAGGCAAATAGTTGGGAGAGACACGCAGATTTTTATTTTCTGCTGGATGCAAGGGGGTAAGTGAATAACTATAAATGTCTGTAGAATGTTCAAATTATTAGACTTATTTTTAAAAGACTGCTTTATTATTGTTCTAGCCAGGTGTCTCCAACCTTGGCAATTTTAAGACTTGTGGACTTCAACTCCCAGAATTCCACAGCCAGCTTTGTTAGCTTTGCTGGCTGTGGAATTCTGGGAGTTGAAGTCCACAAGTCTTAAAGTTGCCAAGGTTGGAGATCCCTGTAAATCTAGACAACTTAACAAAATAAAGAAGCTTTTTAAAATAAATGCTTGCTCTGAAGAGGCCCAGTGCTATTGTATCTTCTTTTAAATAATAGAGAATAATGTATACTTCCAGAAATTTTAATTAATTTTAACAGCTCTGTACAAGTATAGTCTGAAATGTAACAGTGTCCTGTTTAGTATTAGAGTTTAGTTACCTTGGAGTAGATCTATTTAAATAATTGGGAGGAGTTAGTGTGACTACATTTTAGAAAACTTTCTGGCATAATGTACATTTCTCCAATTCTTTGCTATTTCTATGGGTCAAGGACACATGCACAGAAATACACAGCAAACAGTGTAGATCATCTGTGCTGTTTGCTGTTTGGCAAATTGCTTGGAGGCAGAGGCCTTTTTTCCTTGTTTTCCTCCCCCAAAACTAAGGTGCATCTTATACTTCGGTGCGTCTTATACTCCGAAAAATACGGTACATATAATATCATGCCAGCAAGTGCACCAGCAGTCTTTTGAGCAAGAAGATCTGCCAGGGTGACAGGTTGTTCCGCAATAATGGCTTGCTTCTTCCCACCACCAAAACGAAGGTTTCCTCTTTCATTTCATTCCTTCATGCTATGAGCTTAGACACAAAAGGTGGGGACGACATAAAAAGTTGGAAGGCCCTGCCTGACCCTAGGCTGTCAATTTTATCTGATCCAAACACCAAGTGTCAGGAAAGGCTCTTTGAAAAGAAGGTTGTGATTCCGAGATGTAAGGAATAACTCAACCCCAGGTCTTTATTTTGCATTTCCTACTTGTACCAAAGGATTTTTTTTTCCCTTTCCAGGCAAGCGGGTAAACAAAGGAAATTATTCTCCTGAAATAGATCTTGCTGTTTGTCTCCTGCGATCACAGCCATTCTTGTAAAAACAGAGCAGAGCTGCTCAAAATGAAACGGTTTGCAGCAAAGGATATACGCAACCTTTTGAAAATTCTATTAAGTCAGCTTCCTACAGAGTTGGCACAATAGGTGGCAACACCTAAGTGACCTTGGCTCGATTTCAAATATACTGAGCAGAGCTGGAAGTGGTTAGTAACTGGATGGGAGACCACCAGGAAACACCAGGGCTGTCAGCCGAACCGGATGTTGGAAAAACATCCTGGAAGAAGGAAATGGCAAATCATTTCTGCATTGTTGCTGTGCCCACAAAGTGCCAGATGTTAACGCAAAGGAATCTTGACCTTTTCACTTGCAGGAGTGCTCCAATGTATTTTTGTTGCATTATGGTAGAAGCAAGTAAGGGGGACGCAGTGGCGCAGTGGCTTAATGGCGCTGGAACTACCAGAAAGAAACAGTCTGCACTCCAGCAGTTCAAGCCCAGCTCTGTGAGATGGAATGAGCTCCTGTTGCTTGATCCCTAGCTCCTGCCCATCCAACAGTCCGAAAGGATGCAATATTGCGAATAAATAAATGGGCACCACTTCGGGGGGGGAAACTAGCTGTGTTCATATGTGCAGAGAGCGGAAAATGGTGCTGGATCTGGTTGGATGTTAAGCATCAAGACCCGAGGCGAGGTGAGGTGAGACCAGCGGAGGAGCCTGGAAGAATCAGCAACCCGACTGCCACTAGCTACCGTATTTTTGGAGTATAAGACGCACCTTTTTCCTCCCTAAAAGTGGCTGAAAATTTGGGTGCGTCTTATACTTCGAATATAGCTTTTTTTTCCAGCCCTAACTAGGTGCTAACAGATCTTCCCAGCTCTTACCTTGCAGGCTTTTTCATTGTTACTCTCTCCAAAGAATGTTTTTCCAGCCCTAAGTCTTTGCAGAATTTTTTTTCATTGCTCTACTTGCTCCGAGTAAGTTTTTTTCTAGCCCTAACCAGGTGCTAACGATCTTCCCAGCTCTTACCGGCTTGCAGGTTCTTTCATTGTTATTCTCTCAGAAGAAGGTTTTTTTAAGTCCTAACCAGGAGATAAAATAATGTGCTGAAGCTGCTCCGAGTAAGTTTTTTTCTAGCCCTAACCAGGTGCTAACGATCTTCCCAGCTCTTACTGGCTTGCAGGTTCTTTTATTGTTATTCTCTCAGAAGAAGGTTTTTTTAAGTCCTAACCAGGGGATAAAATAATGTGCTGAAGCTGACCAGACTAAGGACGCTAGCCAGATGAATACCTGGTAGGCAGATTGTTTTCCCCTATTTTCCTCCCCAAAAACTAAGGTGCGTCTTATACTCCGAAAAATACGGTAATTGGTGTAAAGTTAGTTTGTTCCCCAACGGTGCACCCAGGATAGGCACCCAAGCGCCAAACAGAATGAACTAGCAATCTAGGCTGTCAGGACTGCATAGTGTCTAACATTTGTCGATTTCCCTGACATTGTATGCCAGACACTAAATAAATAAATAAATAGAGGTGAATAGATCCATCCAAATATTTCCTAGCTGGTTCTTGAATTCTCTCTCTCTCTCAAATATTGTACATGGCCATAGATAAGAAATGGGATTAACAAGGAGACATATGCTTCAATGATTCAATTTAATGCAAAGCTGGCTGAGGAACTCTGGGAGTTGAAGTCCACAAGTCTTAAAGTTGCCAAGGTTGGTGACCCCTGATTTAATGGGATAAATGAAACAAAACCACTGTTAAACAGTGCCAAAATCTGCTTGTTATGCAATGAGATCAAAGCCATAACTGTACCATTGTTTTCTCACAGGTAACTCTTTGCCATTTCCCCTAATTATGGAAGGAAAGGAGGAGAGTGTGGCATTTGGTTGACAAATCTGTAAGAAGCAATAAAATCATGTAAATACATGTAGCACTTGAAGGCCTTTGTCCAGTGGAATAGGTTCGGGCATCATGCTTGTTTATAAAGTATAGATAGTCCTTGACTTACTATCATTCATTTAGTGACCATTCAAAGTTACAAGTGACTTATGACCATTTTTCACACTTATGTCAGTTGCAGCATTCCTCTGATTGCTTGTTTCAAAATATGGGTGCTTGGCAACCAGCATGGATTTATGACAGTTACAGGGTGCCAGGCAGGGGTGGGATTCAGCCAGTTTGGACCGATTCGGGCGAACCGGATGTTAATTTTACATCTGGTTCACCGAGCTGGTAGTTGCAAGGACTGGCTGACCCCGCCCACCCCACATCTCCCATCCCAGGAGTCTCCACATGGCCCGTTTTGGATGCGAGGTAAGTGCAGGGCCTGCGCGGAGGCTCTAGGAGGGTGAAAAATGAGTGTACTGGAAGTACCGGAAGTCCAGAAACAGGCCTATTCCCGGCCTCTGGAGGGCCTCTGGAGCCTGTGGGAGGCCGTTTTCACCCTCCCGGATGCTCGAGGAAAGCCTCTGGAGCCTGGGGAGGGTGAAAATGCCCCCCCACCATGGTGCAGGAGGCCGAGTAGGCCACGCCCACATAGCCACACCCGCCTAGCAACCGGGCAGAGAACCGGCTGCTAAAATTTTTCAATCCCACCCCTGGTGCCGAGGTAATGTGATCACCATTTATTTGTAATCTTCCCAGCCAGCTTCCAGCAAGAAAAGTCAATGGAGGAAGTCACATTCACTTAATGACTGCATGATTCTTTAACAACTGCAGAGATTCTCTTAACAACTGTGGCAAAAAGGGTCATAAATTGGAGCAAAACTTCACTAGATTAGTGAAAAGAAGGACTAGTGATGATATGATAGCAGTGTTTCAATATTTGAGGGGCTGCCACAAAGAAGAGCGGGGGGGGGGTCAATCTATTTTCCCACGCACCAGAAGGCAAGACAAAAAACAATGGATGGAAACTAATCAAGCAGAGAAGCAACCTGGAACTAAGAAGAAATTTCCTAAGATTGAGAACAATTAACCAGTGGAACAGCTGACCTTTAGAAGTTGTGGGGACTCCATCACTAGAGGCTTTTAAGGAGTGACTGGACAGCCACTTGTCTCGAATGGCGTAGTGTCTCCTGCTTGAGCAAGGGGTTAGACTAGACAACCTCCAAGGTTCCTTCCAACTCTGTAATTCTATTCTGTTCTAAATATTGCCTTGCTAAAATGGAAATTGTGATTGTAACGCAAGGACTACCTGTATAATGTGTTGAATAAGCCGTATGCCCTGGTTCACCCAACATATAATATATGGTGTGATGTGCTTAGCATGATTTAGAAGCCTGTGTGAACATCGTCATCATGGCCAAGAACTGCAGTTTATTTATTTATTTATTTATTTTTATTTTAATAAAATTTATATGCTGCCCAACTCCCAAGAGGGACTCTGGGCGGCTTACAACCATAAAAATACAATAACAAGATAAAAAAAACAATTAGCACAACAATTCAAGCATACCTTTCAAAAATGGTACATTACAACACATACATACATGGGGTGATCTCATTAACCCCAGACCTGCCGAAAAAGCCAGGTCTTAAGGGCCTTCCAGAAGGCCAGCAAGGTGGGGGTATTACGGATCTCGGTAGGTAGTTTATGATCTAAAGCTGGCATATCAGAAGTATAGCCTATAGCTTTTGAGTCTCAATGTCAGGCAGAAGAATGTTTCAAGCGTGAGCAAAAATAAGCAATTTCTAGAAAAGGTGCTTCTAAAAAGAGGAAATTGCAGCCCAAAGCACCCTGTGGTATAGCAACAGGAAAGCGAAAAGGTAAGGCTGAACACAGATGACACATTGGCCTGCCTTCCCCTGGAGAACACCCTATTTTGCTTTGGGTGGGTCCATTTGCATTTTTCATTTGCTCCCCATCAGGATTTCTGCAGAGATCAATAAATACATTATGTGCCAGGAGGGAAGGTGTTGGATTGTAGCTGGGGAAGATGTCCCTCCACCTCCTTGCTTTGAAAAACTGCCACAGGAACAGAAATAGAAAAAAACCTTCTTAAGGGACAGCATTGTGGCTGATCTACACAAAAAAAAATGTTAAGAAAGAGGATTTGATAAGGGTAATGGAATGGAAGGAAATAACTAGTTTTTCACAGAAAGGAGTTTCAAATTCTTAGCGTGTGATGGACTGTCTCCCCACCCCCCACCCTCACCAAGAAATGGTGTTAAGCAACATAGCAGGTTCTGGAGGTGGGAAGGCTACGGTAGCTGCAAGCTGAAGAAGATGGTTACTTGTATAGCACAAAAACTGGGTTTTCAGGATCTTAGGTAAGCCAGACTGGAGCTATGAACTAGAAGCCAGAGTGGCTAGGTTCAAACAATTTTGTAAGCCACAACCAAACAGATCGCATTTTACTTAATGTGGTAGGGGAATTGAAAGAGAGAGAAGTGGAGGGGGGGAGATAAATGCCTTGTATACATCATACACCAAGCTATGAATAACTTAACCATGATTTGCTGAATAAATTACCGTTGACTGGGTTTACAAGAGAGATAAAGTATAGAGCCAAGGTGGTGCAGTGGTTAAAGAGCAGCACTGCAGTTCAGCAGTTCAGCTGTTCAAATTTCACTGGCTCAAGGTTGACTCAGCCTTCCATCCTTCCGAGGTCGGTAAAATGAGGACCCAGATTGTTGGGGGCAATATGCTAAACTCTGTAAACCGCTTAGAGAGGGCTGTAAAGCACTAGGAAGCGGTATATAAGTCTAAGTGCTATTGCTATAGTTTAAAAGTCACATTATAGCTTAGCACGAGACGTGAGCCAAGTCAGCAAGATAAACAAGAAACGTTGCTGGCTTGCATAAAACAAGCATGCATTCAAAACTAGGTCACCTACAGATGAAAATATGACATTAATTGCTATAATACAGTGAGAAGCAGAAATTAATTAATCACTGTCCCTGGGAACCCTAGGATCAGCTGACCAGCAGCCTGATTGCTTTGCCTATTTCCCAGGTGCTAAATACTGATGGACAACTTCAAGGTCCTTGTTTTCTTCATTAATTTAAAATCAGATGTCAGATACACAGCCCTTACTATGGAAGATCCCTTCAAGCAAGGAAACCTGTGTTTGTGCTTTTTACACTGCTTCCGAAAGCATCTAAACCAGTGTTTCTCAATGTTCATAGCTGGTGGCACAGTGGTTAGAGTGCTGTATTACAGGCTAACTCTGCTCACTGCCAGGAGTTCAATCCTGACCAGCCTCCCATCCTTCCGGAGTTGGTAAAATGAGGACCCAGATTGTTGGGGGCAATCTGCTGACTCTGTAAACTGCTTAGAGCGGGCTGCAAAGCACTGTGAAGCGGTATATAAGTTTAAGTGCTATTGCTATTGTTATTTGATATGTATGACTTCAACTCCCAGAATTTCCCAGCCAGCATGCTGGGAAGTTGAAGTCCACACATCAGCAAGCTGAGAAACACTGAGAAACCAAGACTGAGAAACACTGCCCTAAATACTTTGGTCAGGGTAGTAAGGCTAGCCTGAAGGAGGCTTACCATTGTGTTTCTCGCAACATACACTTATAAAGGCTTTCCATAGCCAGATGTGAGTTGCAGTCTTCTTTGCATCCGATTTTCCTGCCTTTTCATCATCAGTCACCGTGTGTCAGAGTTGCGTTTAGATACTTACATTGCCTAGTGCATGAATGCCTTTCTGTTTAATGAGGATGTCTCGGCTGACTTTTTATCCCAATCTGAAATGCTGTTGTGGATGGCCAATTAGCCAAGGTTGTCGAGGTCAACAACTCCTCTCCTGCAGCAGACCAGTTGTTGTGCAGCATGCCAAATACCGGCAAATATAGGAAAAGCATCAAAGAGGTCCCAGCAGCATGAGAGTAATTTATGGGTGCTTGTTGAGGCTGCATTTATTATCAAAGTATGTAGAAACATTGGTCTTTATAGTTTACATCTTTATGTTACACACTCACACAGAGATCAGTGTGGGTTCCTGCCGGAGCTGTCCGGTGCGTAGCTCTGGTAGGGAGCGGCCGGTTGTGCAATTTGCGCATGACCGCTCCGGAGTCATCTTCGCCGGTCCGTCGTGTGCGTTGCCATCTTTTTCTGAGAATTTTTGGACGATTTTGCTTCTGCGTATGCACAAAAGCAAAATCACGCTGAAATCTCGTGAGGGGACGCGCGCATGAGAGAGAATTCAGTGAGATTTTGCTTCCGTGCATGCACAGAAGCAAAATCACGCCAAAATCTCACACGTACGTGTGTCCCCTCGTGAGATATTGACGCGATCTTGCTTCCGCGCATGCGCAGAAGCAAAATAGTGCAAGGGGACCACGTGCATAGCAAGAGCGCACGCTCCCAAAACATGGAGATGCACGTGCAGCGCACCGGCACCGGTAAACGAGCAACCCGCCCCTGACAGAGATGCACAAACACACACATACACACAGAGACCTGGCATACGGTATACAAGATCACTTTCTTAGCTGGCATCAATATTCTCATTTTCTCTTCAGCTGCAATACATGTTCTTTGACAGAAAAAGCTTGTGCAATTATAAGAGCCGTTTGAAGGTTTATGCTTTTTCTACACAACTACACTTTGCAATTGGGAAACTATGAATGCCCCTTCCCCTGTGCTAACATTTGCCCTAAGGGAACCTGTTGCAGTTGTTCTCATGGTTTCTATGAAGCCTGATTACCAGCCTACCTCATAAAAATGGTTGTAGTATTTCTCCGGAATAGAAATTGTGTTGGGAAATTACTCTGAGTAATTCCCAGTTCGGTTTCCCCCCACCATCAGAGCAAGCACATTCATCATTCAGCTAGCAAACACACAGACACACATGCAAAATTTGATGTTTATTTATTAAGCATCAGTAAACATTAAAAAAAACACTTAACTGGCAAAATGGGTGTAAAAGGCAGGCAAAATAACGGAGAGAAAGAAAGACGTGAACAATAGCAAGGGTGTATATTATATTATCTATATATCTTCCCAGAAACAATATTGTGAGTAATTAACATGGATAGCCTCAAAGGGAGTAGCCTTTGGTTATTCCAGTTTTTATGTACATGGTGGTAGCAGAATAGCGATGAAATGTAGGACTTTCTTTCTGTATCATAAAGAAAACAATTTGGTATAGAAGGAATGTTGTATACAACAAATAGAGGGTCTGTGTGCTTTAGCATCCATATTCCACAACAAAACACCTTCAGAAAAATGTATTGTGAAAAAATACATTTCAAAAATAGAGTTTTAGAAATTAATAAATTAAGCACCAGCGCAGAATGGAGCCCTGACTGAAAATGTAGAAAAATAACAGAGATTCAGGAAAGACTGGTCAAGCTCTCCTTGTTAAAATCATATCTTTTGGGGTGGGTGTGAGATTGCCTGGAAAAAGTGTGAATTACATGCCAGAGAAAATGGCTGCCACTGTCATGGCGCATTCCTTCTGGAACAGCCTTCCTGCCTCCCAGAAATATGGATGGCCACAACTATGTTAACTCTCAGGAATGCAGTAAAGACCTGCCCTTTCCCCCAGCAAAGAGTTCAGGATGGAGCTGGCATAAGGTAGTTGGTGGATGAGAGTGAATTTAAAGGAAGCTCAACATTTTAGTTCCTTGTGTTTTTATTTTGCTCACCATCTAGAGTTCCTTCTGGTAGATAGGTGGCTATATACATTTGCTAAATAAATTAAAAAAGACTGATTGCCTAAGCCAGGAGTATCCAACTCAAGGCCCGCGGGCCAGATCCAACCCGTAGGGTGCTTATATTTGGCCCACGGGGTCATTCTGGAAACAGCTAAGGACTGGCCCATGGTGCCTCTGCCAGAGAAAATGGAGCTCGGAAGGGCCGTACGTGGCCCTCCTGAGCTCCGTTTTCGCTGGCAGAAGGTTGCAGGAGGCCATCCCAGCCGAAAACGGAGCTTGGGAGCCCGTTTTCTCTAGCAGAGCACTCAGGCCACCACAGTGATGTCAAGCAGGCCATGCTCACCCTGGCCACGCCCCCACAGGTCAAACACAACCCTGATGCGGCCCTCAATGAAATCGAGTTTGACCCCCCTGATCTAAGTGATTCATAAAGTTTTTACTAATTGTACTTAGAGATAGAAGTACCACCACAATTGGAAGAAAAATAAACTCCATTATTAAGCAAGACAGTTGTTAATTGAGTCATGCCCAATTTTACAATCTTTTTTTCCCATCGTTGTTAAGTGAATCCCTTCAGGTCTTAAGTGAGTTATGTGATTGTAAAGTGACTCCAACTTCCTCTATTGATTTTGCTTGTCGGAAACCAGCTACCAACGTAACACCTATACTCTGCCAGCTGCATTGGTTGCCCATTAGTCTCCGGGTACAATTCAAGGTGCTGATCATCATCTTTAAAGCCCTACATGGCTTAGGACCAGGCTATCTCCGGGACCGCATTCTGCCTCATTCTTCCCTTCGACCGGTCAGGTCCCACAGAGTGGGTCTCCTCCAGGTCCCGTCAGCCAAACAGTGTCGACTGACAGGGCCTAGGGGGAGGGCCTTCTCGGTAGGGGCCCCTGCTCTCTAAAACCAACTGCCCCCAGAGATCCGAATTATCCCCACCCTGCTGGCCTTCCGAAAAGCCATTAAGACATGGCTCTTTCTGCAGGCGGGGTGAGTCTGAGACGACTTTATTCCTGATGTCTCCCCCATGTATGTATTTTGTTTATATGTTTTTTAAACTGTTTTTTAAAAATGCTTTTTTAATTATTTGTTTGGAGTTTTCATAAAATGTTGTACGCCGCCCTGAGTCCTGAGGGAGTAGTATGCCACACTTGGAATACTGCATCCAGTTTTGCTCACCATGATATAAAAAAAATGTTGAGACTCTAGAAAGAAAGGAGCAACAAAGATGATTAGAGGACTGGAGGCTAAAGCATATAAAGAACTGTTGCAGGAATTGGGTATGTCTAGTTTAATGAAAGAATGGGTAGGGGTGACATGATAGCAGTGTTCCAATATCTAAGTGACTGCCTCAAAGAAGAGAGAGTCAATCTATTCTCCAAAGCACCTGAAGGCAGGACAAGAAGCAATGGATGGAAATTAATCAAGGAGAGAAGCAACCTAGAACTAAGGAGAAATTTCCTGTCAGTGACAACAGTTAATCAGTGGAACGACTTGCATCCAGAAGATATGGGTGCTCCAATGCTGGAAATTTTAAGAAGAGATTGGACAACCATTTGTCTGAAATGGTACAGGATTTCTTGCTTGAGCAGGGGGTTGGACTAGAAGACCTCCAAGGTCCCTTCCAATTCTGTTATTCTGTTACAAGAAGTTTCTCCTGTTGCTTTCATAGAGAATAAAAGATCCTAACAAGCATTGGAAGGGGGCAATGTATTCTTGTCAGGTTTCCCTCCCATCCTTTTTTCTTTAAAAAAAGCTGTCTTAGTTATCCTTTTTCTTAGAAATAATTATCACTTGATCATTCATATTGCGCCTTTTGAAAGGAGATGAAGTAAGAAAGCTGTAATGTCAAGAAGGAAAAAATTATAAGGCCCTCATGACTTCCCCTTTCTCCAACTTTGAATTCTGATCAGAATTTGGGCCCAACCCATCCTTCCTCCTTCACAAATGGGCAAAGCCAAAGCAGAGTCATATTTCAATACAGTAATTGTAGTGTAGAAGAAAAAAGATCAAAATAAACCAGATCTCCAATTTCACAGTGATTCCCAGAAGCATGGTGAAAAAAGTAAGGTTCTACATTTAGGCAAGAAAAACAAAATGCACAGGTACAGTATATGTGGTACCTTGCTCAACAGTAGTAACTGAGAGAGGGACCTTGGAGTCCTAGTGGACAACCATTTAAATATGAGACAGCAGTGTGCAGCAGCTGCCAAAAAAGCCAACACAGTTCTAGGCTGCATTAACAGAGGGATAGAATCAAGATCACGCAAAGTGTTAATACCACTTTATAATGCCTTGGTAAGGCCACACTTGGAATACTGCATTCAGTTTTTGTCGCCATGATGCAAAAAGGATGTTGAGACTCTAGAAAGAGTGCAGAGAAGAGCAACAAAAATGATTAGGGGACTGGAGGCTAAAACATATGAAGAACGATTGCAGGAACTGGGTATGTCTAGTTTAATGAAAAGAAGGACTAGGGGAGACATGATAGCAGTGTTCCAATATCTCAGGGGTCGCCACAAAGAAGAGGGAGTCAAACTATTCTCCAAAGCACCTGAGGGTAGAACAAGAAGCAATGGGTGGAAACTAAACAGGGAGAGAAGCAACTTAGAACTAAGGAGAAATTTCCTGACAGTTAGAACAATTAATCCGTGGAACAGCTTCCCTCCAGAAGTTGTGAATGCTCCAACACTGGAAGTTTTTAAGAAGATGTTGGATAACCATTTGTCTGAAGTAGTGTAGGGTTTCCTGCCTAAGCAGGGGGTTGGACTAGAAGACCTCCAAGGTCCCTTCCAGCTCTGTTATTCTATTCTATTCTATTCATGTAACCTCCTCTTCTAGGCTTCAGAAAATTAAGAGTCTGTCCACTGCTGAGTGTTTGACACACCACTGCATCTCTGTTGCAAAAAAAAATAAAAATAAAATAAATTGTCTTCCCCAAAGCTAGTCACTGGAAAGTCTTCACGGTCCTATAGATTTATCTGTCATTTGCATTCAATCCTCCATGCAATTGCCATCTAATTTACTAAATGCATGATACTGAAGCCACTTTCCAGCCTAATCAGCAGTCAGTGATATTGATGAGCCATTGTGTATGGATTGCATTACTACACAAACACAGTGTGGTAAGCTGCAATAATGTGAAATGGTTGCATGTAAAATGCAGGTGGAATGATCCAGATGAAAAGATTTGTAAAGGTGAAACTGAAACCTGCTGGGTAATGTAGGATCTCTCTTATCATAGGACAAATTAAATGGTTTCATAGCCATTGTACTAAGTCACAGCTGAATAAAGCTTAGGTTACTGCAGGGGTCCCCAACCTCCAGTCCATGCTCTGGCACTGGTCTGTGGCCCTGTCATGCCCCCATCGGAGCCTGAATCTGCGGAGGAGGATGAGCCAGAGCTGGAGCCTACGGAGATTGAGGGTGCAGCTTCCTTGGCTTCGGAGGAATGTGGGGAGGAGCAGGCCGAGGCAGCCCAGGGCCCCTCAGGATTGGGACAGCTTGTTAGCAGGGAGGAACGGGGGCAGGATGACTGAGAGAGGGCAAGCAGTGGACATGAAGAGCAACAGAGCTCAGGCGATGAGCAAGGACCGCCCCCTCCTGATCCTCAAGCACGGAGAGTGGAGAGAAAGTGGGAACAGCACAGGCTGACCGATGACTCAGGAGGAGAGCACCCCACCCATCTTCACAAGGCACACCTGGGGACTGAGATTTAAGGAGACACTGTGGGAGTGGCATTTGTCGGGAACAAACGCTGAATTGGTAGAGTTTGGTGTGCTGGTATAGACATTTGGAGTTTGCAGGACTGCTTGCTTCTTCCTGACTTCATGGACTCAGTACCTTGTTCCCTACTTTGTGGACTCATTGTTTGTTCCTTGTTTTGTGGACTCATTTCCCTGTTCCCTTGTTTTGCTGGACTGGGCGCAGCCAGAGGCTGCTGTGTATGTGTGTGGGCGCTTTGCTCTGGGACCTGCCAAGAACATGGGAGCATTTGGGGGGAAATTAAAAGGGAGTTTGAACTCTCAGCTGGCTGTGTGACCTTCACGCCTTGTCCCGGGTCATCACAGGCCCATTAGGAACCAAGCAAGTGAAGCTTCATGTACACATGCACAGGATGTTCATAATGCGCAAAACCACATCCACGTTCCCGGTGTTAAAAGGTTGGAGATCGCTGGGTTACTGGGTTCACTCATGTCAAACTAAGCCATAAAGTATGATTTACCAAAATCCATGGTTAGATTCACCCATTGTGATCAATCCAAACCAAATACAGGTAGTGCTCGACCTATGACCTCAATTGAGCTCCCAAACTGCTGTTGCTAAGCGAGACAATTGTTAAGTGAGTTTTACTCCATTTTACAACCTTTCTTGCCGCAGTTGTTAATTGAATCACTGCAGTTGTCCCAGTTAGTAACACAGTTGTTAAGTGAATCTGGCTTCCCCACTGATTTTGCTTGTCAGAAGGTCGCAGAAGGTGATCCCATGAATCCCGGGACACTGCAACCGTCCTAAATATGAGTCAATTGCCATGTGTCTGAATTTTGATCACATGATTATGGAGATGCTGCAACGGTTGTTAAATATGAAAAACAAAAACTGTTTGTGATCGTAAGTCACTTTTTCCGGTGCCATTGTAACTTTGAACTACCACTACACGAACTGTTGTAAGTTGAGGACTACCTGTAAGGTCAGGGGCAGGTTCCTCTTACCTGGCTACCGGTGCGCTGTGCACGCATCATCATGTTTCGCACGTGCGCACGCTCGCTACGTGCGTGCATCCCCTCGCCTTGACCTCTCCTTCAGCATTGACTGCCAATGACTATCCAGTGTTGGGGACAGAGATTATTTTAGTATAGAACAGAACAGAACAGAACAGAACAGAACAGAACAGAACAGAACAGAACAGAACAGAACAGAATAGAATAGAATAGAATAGAATAGAATTCTTTATTGGCCAAGTGTGATTGGACACACAAGAAATTTGTCTTGGTGCATATGCTTTTTAGTTTTCCCCAAGATGCTAGAACTTTATCACTGATTGACAATCCTTTCCATCAGCATACAAACTATCCCTAAATTAAAAATAAGTGACTTTTTCATAAATCTTTCCAGAGAATATGACAGAAGGGTTTTTATAATTCTGCCAAAGTAAGTTTTGAAGATGCTTTGTCAGTGACTGCTCCAGAATGATAAATCTCCTCCTTCTTCCCAGAACATGCAATTACCTTGGATATTTTAGAAAGCACCCGGACCTGCCTTGTGTTTTACATAGATCACATTTAAATACATTTCATTTAGTATAGAGCTAATAAGGTAAATATACGAATGAAATATTTTTAAAGCACCATTTTGCTTTCTGGAAATCAAACTTTTGGCAATCCTTATTCCCAGTGAGGGATGTTCTACATGTTCAGGAGACATCAGAATGGTTCATCAGTGTCTTGGGTTTAATATATGGTATGATGTGCTAGGATTGTAAGTGGCTCTTTGCTGTTCATTGAAATGATGAATTGCCTATAGACATTCCACGCAGTGTACTTATTTAGTAACCTTGAAGTCATGTTCCACATTCATCATTTAAGTGCATGTAAAGTAGGCTGCCTTTCAAATTTGTCATTCTTTCAACTGGCATTCACGTTTCGCTCTTTTGGATGGGTCTAATTTGTTTTATGCTTTTCGTATTTATGGTGAATTATTATTAGCAAAATATTAGTTGCTGTCTAACTTCCACCTCTGGTGCACATCTAGGAAACCTGAACGAGTAAAACGTCTAAAGAATTCATTGAGAAGAATTCAGACATTAGTTTTGTGCACACGAAGCAGAAACAATTTGTCACGTAGTGAATATTGTCTGTTGTATGTCTATGCAGGGTGATGCACCCCTATCTAATATTATGGTACATTCCAATACAGGCAGAACACGTGATATGAGTTGTACGCATGTGTGCATTCCTAAACCACCATTAATTCTCTTCTGCCTTAGCTGTTGACCTGAACGGTCATGTTACTCAGCACAATGTAGTTTATTCAGGATTTCTTGTTTTTGTACCAAAATAAATATTTTCTATTAGACTTTTAATCTCGGCTTTATTTCTAATTGTCTGAATTCCAAGAAAAGATCTAAATCACCTCTATGAGATATTTATTCTCACCTTAACACAATTATATTTATTTTAGGGTAAGATTTTGGGGTGCACTACTGAAAGGTCATACATTTATTAAATATGATGTGAAATAGTTTTAGTATAATAAATGAAATCAGAGGGCTTTTTTTTTAAAAAAAAGTTCTAAATGAAGCCAGGCATCAGAATCAAGTGTCCAAAGAATTTCCTTTAAACAGCCAATATCAGCATGCATAAAATTCGAGCGAACATCCAGCTGAAAAAATGTGCTGGTATGCAAACTCTAGTCTATGTGCCATTTTCTGAAAATTTATCATACCCTTTTAAGTATGATATTCGTCTATGTGGGAAGCTGTGAAACTAATGCTGTAAAACTAATGTAATGCTTGTGCTTGGATAGAATCTACATAGAGCCGAGGTGGCGCAGTGGTTAAATGCAGCACTGCAGGCTACTGCTAGTTCAGCAGTTCAGCTGTTCAAATCTCACCAGGCTCAAGGTTGACTCAGCCTTCCATCCTTCCGAGGTCAGTAAAATGGGGACCCAGATTGTTGGGGGCAATATGCTGAACTCTGTAAACCGCTTAGAGAGGGCTGTAAAGCACTATGAAGCAGTATATAAGTCTAAGTGCTATTGCTATGCATTGGTTGGTTCAATTTCTGATGCAGGGGCTCTCAATATTTCTTAATTCTCACCTATTCTTCTTCCAAAGAATCTGAGTCCCACAACTGTAAAAACTAAAGATCCAATTTTTTTTCAAAGAACATTGTTCTTCAGCCTGGAACATTTGTTAATATTTCGATTCTCGGCCTCTTTTCCTAGAATATTTTTTACTTGGGATTCTCAAACTCAACTTTACTATATAAATGTGTTTGAAAGGAACTGAATGGTTGGGTTTTTTTGCAAATTACCAGAATTTCTCCTGCATTACTTTGAAATTCAACCCAAGAACTGAAGCATGATGGGAAATATTTATTATTTATTTATTTATTAGTGAGATTTATATACCACCTCACAGTGTAAGCACTCTCTAAGCCAGTGGTTCCCAACCTGGGGGTCGGGACCCCTTTGGGGGTCAAACGACCATTTCTCAGGGGTCACCCCAGCATCCTCAGCTCCCCCCCCCCACTGCCACAAGCCTGGCCATATCGGTTTAACTCGCCCGAGCCCTCCGATTGGTCGGGAGAGGTGCCATTCGGTGAGAGGCGTTTGTTGTGGAAGATGATATTCCTTGTGCTCTTGCAAAGACTGGCCCGAGAATTTCTGATCTGGCATAATTACATAGTTTTTGTGATTGATCGCTATGCTTTAATTATGTTCAATTTGTAACAATGAAAATACATCCTGCATATTAGATATTTACATTACGATTCATAACAGAAGCAAAATTACAGTTATGAAGTAGCAACGAAAATAATTTTATGGTTGGGGGTCACCACAACATGAGGAACTATATTAAGGGGTCGCGGCATTAGAAAGGTTGGGAACCACTGCTCTAAGCGGTTTACACCAGCAAGCAATGTATATTTATATTGCCCCCAACAATCTGGGTCCTCATTTTACCTACCTCAGAAGGATGGAAGGCTGAGTCAACCTTGAGCCGGTGAGATTTGAACTGCTGACCTACGGATCACAGTCAGCTAAAGTGGCCTGCAGTACTGCGCTCTAACCTCTGCACCACCTCTGCTCATATATGCATTTGCATTGGACTGCTTTTCTAATCTGTGAGACAGGGAAGGAAAATATCACATCTAAACAATGCATACCAGTCTCTTGGAACTGATGTTTTGCGAGCTGTCAGACCAATGTTCTTAAGTACAAATGGGGAACAAATGGAGAATTATCCACTGGGAATCACTAGAAAATTTGTTTCTTTCTATTTGCAAAAAAAAGGTGAGGAATTTTCTGTTTAGTCTTGGGATCAAGAATCGACTTGAAAAGGCGGGCCAATGCTAGGAGAGAAAGCAAAGGAAAAATAAATCTTTGGTCCTGGTGACTGACTCAGATTGGATCTTACAGAAAGGAAAGGATTGACCAATTGATTGATTGATGATTGATTTGTTGATTGATACATGCTGATGCTATTGACAAACTTAGGAGAAGAATGGGCATTGACAGAATATCATGAGTCGTAATCCAACAAATATGTACACAGAACCGCATGTTACAATTGCAACACATTAGCAAATAATGAAGACAATCCCAAAGAATTCTAGATTGGTCTTTAAATTACTTTGGTCAATATTTACCATTATTTATTTATTAAATTTATATGCAGCCTATCTCCATTTGAGAGTGAATGGTAAATGCAGGAATTGGTAGTCAACAGTGACTAAGGCCAGTAGTGTCAATTGTCAGGTGTCTTCACATGCTTGTTTTTCCATCATGGAAATTTAAGAACTTTAAAAAAAATCAGCATTATTTGCCATATATTAGATGCTGACCTTGCGTTTTTCCATAAAGTTTCCCTTACAAGATTTAATGAAAAATTGAGCTATTTAAAACTTCACGTAAAATTCTAGTATCGCTTTACAAAGCCTTAGTAAGACCACACCTGGAATACAGCATTCAGTTCTGGTCACCACAATACAAAAAAAAATGTTGTGATTCTGGAAAGAGTGTAGAGAAGAGCAACAAAAATGATTAGGGGGCTGGTAGCTAAAACACACGAAGAACTCAGGGGTGGGTTCCACTTACCTTCGCCACCAGTTCGCATCGCGATGTTTCACATCGCCTCGCGAGATTTCCCTTCTGTGCATGCTCAGAGTCAGGAATTAGCCCAAAACACAGGTGAGGAGCTCATCAGCTGTGCTTCGGGTGAAGAAATAAAGGTCGGTATTCATCCACGGGCGGGTGGGCGGGCTCTTTTTCAAGCCGCGTAAGGGGGAAAATCCACAAAAAAGATGGTGGCGCACACGGAACGGCACCGAGAGTGACGTCACCAGCGGGTCGCTACCAGTTCGGGCGATCCGGTCCGAACCGGGAGGAACCCACCCCTGGAAGAACGGTTGCAGGAATCGGTTATGTCTAGTCTAATGAGAAGAAGGACAAGCGGTGACATGATAACAGTGTTCCAATATTTGAAGGATTCTCCTACAAAGACGAGGGGGTTGAACTATTTTCCAAAGCACCAAAAGGCAAGACAAGAAACAATGGTTGGAAACTAACCAAGGAGAGAAGCAATTCTAGAACTAAGGAGAAATCTCCTAATGGTGAGTGCCTAAAATGCAAGCAGCTTCACTCAGCTTTGTTGAAGTGCCATAGACCCCATATTGTCTGTTGGCATCACAAGCCAACATGCTGTTGACCAGTGTGGCTGGCTCCCAATCATGCATCCCGAATAAAACAGATACACCCGAGCAGCCATAACCGGTTTGTGTTTTTACACACATTACCATCATGTGTATTAATCTCCATGCTGGAGGAAGTAACGATGTGAGGCAGCCCTTCATTTTCTATTACTGCTGATCTTCTAAGCCCACCATCTTTTTCAAAGACATCACTTTCTAATGAATACATTCTCCATTCAACATGATGAATGGTTTCAATTAAAAACAATCTTTGAGAAAATGTTGCCGTTGTACAGCAAACGAACACACAGTGTTATTCATTTATTCTCGCAGGCCATTCGAACTAATATGTCAGTTTTGTAAATTAAATGTTTGTGTGAAGAGGGGGCTGGGGGGCTGGGGGAGAGATAAGACGGATGCCTTAAATCCTGAGAGCCACAAAGCCTAAAAAAATGCTGGTGTGATGCTCTTTTGACTAACAATTAGACTGAACTCAGGAACTCTGAGGAGCAAAGGAAAATTAAATGCTGTCTCATTTCTGAGGGGAAAAAAATTGCATTGATGTTTAAAGAAGAAGCCGTCTACCTGAGCTTAAAGCTTTAGAATTGTTCAGGGTGTAATTTATAAAAGACAGAGAGGCTCATAAATGTGTTGATGTCAAGAGAGCTGAGTAATCCCTGAGTAAAAGGGGAGCTTACTAGTTCTTTCTTCTCTCTATCCCTGCAAACCGCGCCCCCCCTCCCCACAAGTAAAGCTCTGAAGCATCAGAGAAGGTGGTGGTTACAGGCAGAAGCTTTTAATGGGAAATTTCACTTCTTTGTTCCTTATCTCAGTGTATTTTCCTGTTGAAGATAGCTGCTACCAAACTGCCCACATACGCAGAGCTGTTCCTGGCTTGGTAACCAAAACCTTAAAATTTGCATTTGTTTATTTGTCAAGCATATATGATTATAAGCAAAGTATAAACAGTAAAACATGATTGAATATATATGTAATAGTACAAGCATGAATAAGAGTAAAAGAGGTATGAATATATGGGTTCATTAGGACAGGAACGGTAGGCACGATTGTGTGCTTATGCACGCCCCTTAACGACCTCTTATGAATGGGGTGAGGTCGATGGTAGATAATCTGAGGTTGAAGTTTTTGGGGTTAGGGGAAGAAACTACTGAGTCAGGTAAAGTGTTCCAGGCATTAACCACTCTGTTGTTGAAGTCAAATTTTTTGCAATCAAGTTTGGAGCGGTTTACATTAAGTTTGTATCTATTGTGAGCTCGTGTATTATTGCGGTTGAAGCACATATCTTCATATATAATATATATCTTCATATATAATGCACATATCTGAGAAGGTTTGCCCAAGCAAGTGGATCACAGGAAATGTGTCCAATCCATCTTTTTCCCAAATTAAGTTGGGATTGTTATTGTTTTTATCCAATTAAAACCTGGGCTGAGGTTTTAATTAACTGGAAGCTGAGTTAATATGATGGTGATGTTCTTACGAGACAGTGAATCACAAATAAATCAAGCACATTTTACTTTCTTGCAAACCCGGGGAATTGGAGTAATTGAGGGAGAAAAAGTAGACTTATCACAAGAAAATATGCCAGGTGAACATGTTTACCATCCCTATTTTACTCCAAAGGAAAATTTAAAAAGTTCCTCCATAAAAGGAAAGATTAGACAGAAAATTGGCAGAGAATGTTGCCTCCATTGACCATATGCTCTTCAATCTTAGATGACATTTTGATTTTTAAAATAAATATTTTATTGGGAGAGGGGAGCAACAACTTGTCTCTCCTCTATGTAAAACTAGTAGTTTCAATGAAATTGATGGAAATTTGTTATTATATAACACTAAGTTCATAGTGTTTACTATTTTCAAAACACCCAAAGGTGCTTTTTCAAAAGGCAACTGGACTTTGTTTTCCTGGAAGACGTTTCACTTCTCATCCAAGAAGCTTCTTCAGTTCTGACTGAATGGTGGAGGAAAGATGGAAGGGAGTGGGATATGACACCACCTGTTTATAACACCTCTGGGACTACCATGACCTGGATGACTGAGAATCTCCCTAAAACTCAGTGATGGAGCACCCATAACTTCTGAAGGCAAGCTATTCCACTGGTTAATTGTTCTCACTGTTAGGAAATTTCTCCTTAGTTCTAGGTTGCTTCTCTCCTTAGTTAGTTTCCATCCATTGCTTCTTATCTTTCCTTCAGGTCTTTTGGAGAATAGGCTGACTCCATTTTCTTTGTGTCCGCCCCTCAAATATTGGAACCCTGCTATCATGTCATCTCATAGTCCTTCTTTTCATTAAGCTACCCAATTCCTGCAACCGTTCTTTATATGCTTTAGCCTCCAGTCCCCTAATCCTCTTTGTTATTCTTCTCTGCACTCTTTCCAGAATCTCAACATCTTTTTAATATTGTGGTGACCAAAACTGGATGCAGTATTCTAAATGAGGTCTTACCAAGGCCTTATAAAGTGGTACTAACACTTGATGTGATCTTGATTCTATCCCTCTGTTAATGCATTAGGATTGCATTAACAGAACAGGACATCACTAGCTGTCACCTTTAAAGAGCAAGCTCAAGCTATTGAAACATATTATTCATAACTTACAGACCATACTGGGCAATGGCAATGCCCTTTCTCAGGCACTGGGTGGCAGGCCTATGCTTGCATTCAGACAACCAAACAACCTGAAACAGGTTCTCATAACAACAAGAAACAAGAAAGGGCAAAGATGCTAACATGAGAACCCAACGTTGCATGAGAACCCTACATGAGAACCCAACTCAGAGTCTATTTACCTGCACGTTTTCACCAACAGCACCATCGCAGTCCCAAACATCTTCACACACTGAAGATGTCTCCACATTCTCTTTCTTTGTTGCAATAGATGACCTTATCCATCTAGCTATAAATGCCAACAATTGCCCCTTTTGGATTCCACGTAGGACAAACAGCCAAACCTTATGCAAAAGTATCAGTTTTGTGGAAAATACTGTATATTGTAAAGAAATGATCTCAAATGGGAAGAGAGTTTTGGAGAAAATCACAAAGCTGGAACGTTCTTTTAACTATACATGAATGTCCTTTATTTATTTATGCATGATTGTCCTATATTTCACTGCCCCATCATCTTTCCAGAAATCTGGGAAGGACTCAAAACAATATAAAGTGATATCAGAGCATTTTAATTTTCTCAGATACTTCATTATAGTACCCATTTTATGAAAAACATATAAACTTTATCCACGACAGTTGAAGTGAAACATTGCTAAAGTCACATCAGTACATCAAAAGATTCAGGCTATCTTAGATCTCAACAAACACAATAGTTTTTTAACACACTGGAGTTGTTAACTGATAAATTATTTGTAAGCTGTCTCCCATATACCCTACATCTGCATGGCCCTGCCTCATCCCAATTTAAACCCTACATCAGTTTAGCCACTTCATGCATCTGATGAAAGATCTGTGGCTCGTGAAAGCTTATGGTTTTTAATTAAACGTGTTAGTCTGAAAAAGTGTTATCAGATTCCTGATTTATGTATGAATGATGAATGAAGGAAACCACTGTGAAGGAGGGGTCAGAGTCATGAAACTGGTCCAGCTGCAAGTGGAGAAAACCAACAGCCTGATCACTGGGAAACTCGATCCAAAAATGCAATAGCAATAAAAAATATATTCCAGAAAACAAAATAAAAACTGAACTCTTCAGAGGATTATTCACACACATACTGGGTTTTCAGTAGCTGAGTGGACACATTGTAGAATATTTGCTTAATTGTGAATATATCAATAAGTGTCAAATGTCTGCATCAAATTACCATGAAGAAAAGAATAGGATAGGATAGGATAGGACAGGATAGGAGAGGAGAGGATAGGAGAGGAGAGGAGAGGAGAGGAGAGAATAGAATAGAATAGAATAGAATAGAATAGAATAGAATAGAATAGAATAGAATAGAATAGAATAGAATAGAAGTGGAAGGGACCTTGGAGGTCTTCTAGTCCATCCCCCTGCTCAAGCAGGAGAATCTATACCAGTGTTGGCGAACCTTTTCGGCACCGAGTCCTGAAATGGGGGTGCGCGCGCATGCCATTGGTTCACCATCACGGACCTATACCATTTCAGACAAGTGACTGTCCAGACCAGTGGTTCCCAATGTGGGGCCCATGCCCCACAGGGGGGCAATTTGATTTTTAATGGGGGCAATTGGAACCTTGTTTAAACCAAGTTAATGGCCTTTTAGGCTTCCTCCACGTGAGTAGGAGTTCACTTTATGAATAGTAAGAATTATATGTCCCGGGGCGGGGGGGCGTCAGGATTTTAGAGATGCTTAGGTGGGGCATGGCCAAAAAAAAAGGTTGAGAACCACTGTCCAGACTCTTCTTTAAAACCTCCAGTGATGGAGCACCCATGATTTCTGAAGGCAAGCTATTCCATTGGTTAATTGTCCTCACTGTTAGGAAGTTTCTCCTTAATTCCAGATTGCTTCTCTCTTTGATTATTTTCCATCCATTGTTTCTTGTCCTTCCCTCTGGTGCTTTGGGGGATAATTTGACCCCCTCTTCTTTGTGATAGCCCCTCAAATACTGGAATACTGCTATCATGTCACTTCTAATTCTAAATTTTCTTTAGACTAGCCAAACCCAAAACCTGCAGCCTTCAAAACCTTCATATGGTTTAGTCCAGTAGTAGGTTCCACTTACCTTTGCTACTGGTTCGGGAATGAGAGCGCACGGGCACTTGCTTTGTGCCCATGCAATGCTTCTGCGCATGCATGGAGCGTTTTTGATGACGTCCGGGTGGGTGAGCGGAGCCTCCTGCTGCAGTTGCTACCGGTTCACCAAACCGGTGAGAACCAGTAGCAACCCACCACTGGTTTAGTCTCCAAGCCTTTGATCATCTTAGTTGGTTTGCAAATCTTGGTTTGCAAACCATAATGGTTTAATTCACAAAGAATGCTAAGCGAAAACCAAACAAACCAGGGGTGAAATGCTACCAGTTCGGCCCAGTCCGGGCGTACTGGTAGCGGCGGCCACCAGTGGTTCGGAGAACCGGTAGCAGCAGCAGTGCGAAGCTCCGCCCATCTGCCCGGATTTCGGCATTTTCTTGTTTTTAACTCTCTTCGCATGCGCAAAGTGTTCTGAGTATGCGCAGAGGGTGAAAAAGCACGTGCACGAGCAAAGCGAGGGTGAAAAAGTGCGCGAAGCGTGCACTTTCGAACTGGTAGGGAAGGTAAGTAGATTTCACCACTGAAACAAACCACACCACAATTAAGGGTTACTGAGAATTCAGCCACTCCTACTGGATATGCATAATAATTCTATACTTTTGTGATTTGCATTGAACATAAGTTAAGTCCACTACTGCACATGAAGTAAAATCCAGATAGGAATGTACAGGGTTAAAAGCTTATACATTCACATTTGAGTCTGAAATCCCTCCCTCCCTCCCTCCAGTGACTCCTTCAACATTCTGGATTTGTTCCACATACTACTCTCAACTCACCAAAATTGATCCAGCCTCTAATATTCTTTCATAAGATTATCATATGGTGAATGTCAACATTGGATATTAAATGTCATCTACAGAGTAGCAAATGCAGGCTGTCAAATGTTGTAAATGGACAATGTCAAATATTGGAAGCCAAATGTCAAATATCAAATATTGAAATTTCAAGTGTTTGGCACCAGCTGCACTAGCCTATACTGTAATAACAATGTAAAAGAAACCTTGGAGCTGGTAGTGGGTCTAATAATGTCAAAAGTGCCTGAACAGTTCATAAGCCATTGAAAGTGTTCACAGATCCTTTGACAGTGCTTCGGCACAGAGAAATCTCAAACATGATGCACAATGCTTATGTGAAGTATAACTGTCAGATAGGAATTTTCCTATCAAGAGGCGATTTAGGATCTTGCTTCCCTGAAGTCATTCGTACTTAGAAAATGAAACCGAGATTCAATTCTAATTAACAAAATATTTATTTTAGTACAAAAGTAACAAAAGAATAAACCTTTAATAAGCTACATCTTCTCAGCTAATGGATTCACGTCTGCCTCGGGCGAGGCTTCGAAGGAGAAGGTAGGAGGAGACAAAAACTCCTGGAATGCACGCATGCGTAGTAAAACATATCAGATGTCTGCTTGATTAGGAAATATAGTAAATCTAGAAATAGTAGAGATGCACAACTGGCAATTATTCACATCGTGACAATAACAAACCATCAGAATATGCTGGCCCTCAAATCAATATCACAGTTTGATTATAAAGCTAAACCATGATTTGCTAAATCATGATTTATTAATGAAACCACAACAAGTTAGATACAGATAATATGCTAAGCCATAAACCATGGTTTGCAAATCATAGTGGCTTTGCTTTCTTCACACAATCCATTAAGTCTAAAGAGAGAGAGAGAGAGAGAGAGAGAGAGAGAGAGAGAGAGAGAGAGAGAGAGAGAGAGAGAGAGAGAGAGAGAGAGTGTCTTTGTGCAACCAGTAGAGTTGTAACAGTATGCACAGCTCCAGACGTAAACTGAATGTGTGCCATTTCTTCCTTTGATCATTGATTTTAGGGCTATGTTATGCACAATTTTCTCATACTGAGTAATGGTAGCATAGCCTGATAGATGAACCAGCAAAATTTATTTATTTTCTCCTGCTAATGTGAAAGAAGTCTGAATAAAGTTATGGCTATGTCTCCATAGGAAACTAGCCTTTAATTCTTAATTTTATTCCCATGATAACTTAGTAAATGTTAATGTGTTTCTGGAGTTCTGCTGCACATATAAATCAATTAGCAACATTTCCCCCCTTGCTTTATTACAAGCCTTACATTCTGTCCAAATAATAACCTTCCAGTGTCCTCCATTGTTTTTATGTGTATTGCTGTGCTTTTTGACACTGCGCACTGTCTGTCTGACCCTGGAATCTGGGCATGTGGCACTGAGGTTTTAGACATTTATCAAAATATCGCCTGTAGTGAATAACTCACATCCTCATAATTGGTATCACTTCAACCATAAGCATTAAAATACCAGGAACAACTTGTCCTTTATCACATTCAATCAACTTGATTATTAGCTTATTATTGTGATTCATGGCTCTAATCTAAAAGATTTGGATGCTGAGAGTTCCAGCCTCATCCATCCTATATCTAACATTACAGAGGAATCAATTCTGCCAGGTTCTACAAATATGTATTCTAGATATGGAGATCCCTCTTCCTATCTGTGACCAATGTTCTCTCTAACATTAGAAAACGCCCCGCGGCAGTTGGAAACTGCTGCACGGCATTTTCTTATCACGTGCGCGGCCGCGCAGCTGCGCAGCTTAGAGGGAACAGTGTTTGTGACTGATATACGAGAGTGACCTGCAAAAACTGTTTCCAAGGAAAACATCCCAATCTGTCCAAAATATAGATAGTCCTTGATTTACAACTGTTCATTCAGTGACCATTGGGAGTGATGCGGTGGCCTAGAGGTAGAGCTCTCACCTCACAATCAGAGGAGGTTGTGAGTTCGATCCTAGGTAGAGGGAGATATTTCTCTCTCTGGGCACAATGAGAATATATCTGCTGCGAACTCCACATTGGTGACAGGAAGGGCATCCGGCCAGTAAACACTCGGCTCCATTCAATTGCCCGGACTCCACCCCAATGCAAGGGATTATGCAGTCATTAAAAGACATACAAAAAATTTAGTGACCATTGGAAGTCACAAGAGCACTGAAAAAAATGCCTTATGACCATTTTTCACATTTATGACCATGGCAGCATCCCCATGGCCACATGATGAAAAGTCGGACACTTGACAATTGGCATGCATTAATGAGGGTTGTAGCATCCCATGGTCATGTGATCACCTTTTGCGACCAAGGTCAATGGGGAAGCCAGTTTCACTTAACAACCAGGTTAGTAACTTAATAGCTGCAGGGATTCAGTTAACAGCTGTGACAGGAAAGATGTCTAAAATGGGGCAAAAACTCACCTAACAGCTGTCTTGCTTAACAATGGAAATTTTGGGCTCAATTGTGGTCATAAGTTGAGGACCACCTGTATCTGGGATGAAAAGAGAAAAAGAAAGGATTGGATTGGATTGGATCAGGAAGAGGATTCAGGTTGTGTTCAGCTGATAAGTAAAGCAAAGGAGAAATAATAGCAATGGCACATAGACTTATATACCGCTTCACAGTGCTTTTCAGCCTTCTCTAAGGGTTTACAGAGTCAGCATATTACCTCCAACAATCGGGGTCCTCATTTTACCAACCTCGGAAGGATAGTAGGCTGAGTCAATCTTGAGCCTGTTGAGAGTTGAACTGCCAAATTGCAGGCAGCCGGCAGTTAGCAATAGCAATAGCACTTTTCTTATATACCGCTTCATAGTGCTTTACAGCCCTCTCTAAGCGGTTTACAGAGTTCAGCATATTGCCCCCAACAATCTGGGTCCTCATTTTACCGACCTCGGAAGGATGGAAGGCTGAGTCAACCTTGAGCCTAGTGAGATTTGAACAGCTGAACTGTTGAACTAGCAGTCAGCCTGCAATGGCTGCATTTAACCACTGCACCACTTCAGCTCTTAAGGCAGAAGTCGCCTGCAGTACTGTATTCTAACCACTGTGCCACCGCAGCTCTTGACAGATAGCTAATTACTACATAGCTATTCCTAATTGCTAGGCTGAGTTGTTCCAGTCAATTGGTATTTATTCCCATAGTGCAGATATGAATAGAAATAACACATGTTAGCTCTAAAGTTGTTAAGTGAGTCAAGCCCATGTTTATTATCGCTTTTGCTATGTCGTTAAGCAAATCTGAAATTGGAAGCCTCTAGGAAGATACCAAATGGTGATAATATGACTCCAAGATGCTGTAACCATCATCAATATAGGCCAGTTGACAAGCACCCTAATTGCAATCATATGACCCGAATAGGAATGCCATTATGTTCATAAGTGCAAGGACCATTTTAAAGTCACTTTTCTCAGCACCATCAATGGTTGCTATATGAATGTACATAAATTGAAAATTACCTGTATATTAATTTCAGACAAAATTACCTGTATATTAATTTCAGACAATAGGAGGATGCTAAAACATTGTGAGAGGGACTAATCCCTTAAAAATCCACCGCAACAAAAACAAAGATGTCAAAACACAGAAAGTTGATTTAACTCTAGCTGTAATAAATCCCAAGTATGCCAACACCAGGCAGTATTTTCATTTCATTTAGTTATTGTTATTAATTTATCAAACTCATTTGCTGCCCATCTCGCAGTTCAGGCAACCTTCATCTTAATATTCAGTCTCTAACGATAGTGTTTCTATCTACAAGTAGAAAATGGAAGTAGAAAAATAGCACTGGGTAAAGATTAGAATGGAGTAGCAAAAAGAACTATTTGCATGAAGTGGCTCTAGAGATTGATGGGTTTTTAATTCATGAATAATAGAGCAGTATTTTACCTGCAGAAATACAGCCATGAATCATGTATTCAATGCTGATTGCAGACTACTCTCGATAGTGACTGGTGTTGCAATTAAGAGTATATTTTATGTTTGTATTCATTCTGGAAAATATTGCTTTATTAACATCCTTTTAATGGCCCTCAAAATGTCTCCAAATTTTTCTGGATACAAGCATTACATCTGTATATCTCATTTCTAGTCTTACTAAATATTCTAGCAGAAGTCAACTGTTTTGGGATGGCCTTGCTGGCTAAATTTTTTATTAGCTCTGACTTGGATAATGAACTTGTTTTGTTCCTTGCCCCATCCAATTTCTCACACACTTTTTGCTTTTAAAATCCAAATTTGTATTCAAATGCAATAGTATTTCTTGTCACATACCTCGGAGACCTATTATGGTTTATATCTATATCTATATCTATGTCTTTGTCTATGTCTATATCGATATCGATATCGATATCCATATCCATATCCATATCCATAGATAGATAGATAGATAGATAGATAGATAGATAGATAGATAGATAGATAGATAGATAGATAGATAGATAGATAGATAGATGTAGGTAGGTAGATAGGTAAGTAGATAGGTAGTACATAGATAATGTTATCAATGTAAGTAGATAACATTGCTCCTAGAAGCAGGAAGCAGAAGACACCAGCCTGAAGATGATGAATGAGACTTCATCGAAACGTCGCCAAGACATTTCCAATTTCATGCGGGAGAAAACCCGAATACCCAAAGACCTACATACAAACACCCGCACAAACCTCAGAAAACAAATATATATATATATATATATATATATATATATATATATATATATATATAGAGAGAGAGAGAGAGAGAGAGAGAGAGAGAAAGAGAGAGAGAGAGAGAGAGAGAGAGAGAGAGAGAGAGAGAGAGAGAGAGATATGATATAGATATATATTTAATTTAATTTAATTTAATTTAATTTAATTTAATTTAATTTAATTTAATTTAATTTAATTTAATTTAATTTAATTTAATTTAATTTAATTTAATTTAATTTAATTTAATTTAATTTAATTTAATTTAATTTATTTAATTAATTTAATTTAATTTAATTTAATTTAATTTAATTTAATTTAATTTAATTTAATTAGCGTTCTTATAAGCCGCCCAATCCCGTGGGACTCAGGGCGGCGTACAACATGGGTAAGAACAATGCAATAAAAACATAATAGTTTAAAAACAGAACATTATTTTAAAAAACATTCATTCATGGGGGAATCTGATCTTCTTTTCACCCCGCCTGCCGGAAGAGCCATGTTTTTATGGCTTTACGGAAGGCCAGTAGAGTGGGGATAGTCCGGATCTCTGGTGGGAGTTGGTTACAGAGAGATGGGGCTCCCACAGAGAAGGCTCTCCCCCGTGGCCCCACCAACCGACATTGTTTGGCCGATGGGACCTGGAGGAGGCCCACTCTGTGGGACCTAACTGGTCGTAGGGAGGTGTGTGGTAGGATGCGGTCCCGAAGGTAGCCTGGTCCTGAGCCATATATTCCATATGCATGAAAATCTAGTTCATTTTTTGCAAAAAAAAAAATCTATGGGAGGGAGGAGGTATAGAATCTTATACACTTTTTCAAAATGTGATGGGCAATTAAGTGATTTCCTTTCATGTCAAGAGTAACTGAACTTCCTGATTCCTAATGACAGAAGTAATTCTGCATGATTATTGAGACATTAACAAATTAGACAGGAGTATCCGACATTTGCATTTTATTTATTTCAAATATTGATATACTGCCTGTCATGTATGACATATCCAGTCAATAAATATTAAAATACTTTATAAGTTAAGATCATTTCACATTGCATTAAAAGACATTGTATCTCATAGATCTCAAAACACAAATTATTTTATCATAGCAAATCACAAAGCCAGTGTAAATACCCAGAACAAGCATTATAATAATCTGATTTGTCCTTTGTAAATACAGCATATCACTGATATCTAAAATTGATATCTAAAATGAGTCTCCCTGGGAAGAAATTCCTTCATGCCACGCATGCTATCCACAATCCTATATAACAATCTTGCCTAACATGGTATGCTGCAGATAGATTAGGATTATAGCATTAAGAAATCTTAGCCAGCATTACCAAACTCGGAATTTTGGGCTCTGCAGTTTTTGGATATATGGTTTGATGCTGAATTGAAATGTGGCAATCTCAATTGAGACATGAAATAGAGACATGAAACCCTACATGGGGCAGGAAGACCATCACCATCTGGTTGGACTACTGAAATTTACTCTACTTTGAATTGCCCTTAAAAGCTATTCAACAAATCCTGATGGCGCAGTAGTTAAAGTGCAGTATTGCAAGCAAAACTCTGCCCACAGTCTGGAGTTCAATGTTGATGGGGCTCAAGATTGACTCAGCTTTCCATCCTTCTGAGTTTGGCAAAATGAGGACACAGACTGTTGGGGACAATATGCAAATAATGCTACTACATTGCAATTGCCCACAACGTGCTATAAATCACTGTGGGGTGGTATATAAGCCTAAATGCTAAATGCTAGAAAGTGTCATCTGCACCTCTATAACTGTCTGGTTTGATTCTGCAACCCAACAAGACAGACATAGACTTCAGAGGATAATTAGAACTGCAGAAAAAAACAATGGCTACCAACCTGCCTTCCATGGAGGACCTGTATACTGCACGAGTCAAAAAGAGGGCTGTGAAAATATTTACTGACCCCTCGCATCCTGGACATAAATTGTTTCAACTCCTACCCTCAAAACGACGCTATAGAGTGCTGCACACCAGAACAACTGGATACAAGAACAGTTTTTCCCCCGAAAGCCATCACTCTGCTAAACAAATAATTCCCCCAACACTGTCAAACTATTTACTAAGTCTGCACTACTATTAATCTTCTCATTGTTCCCATCACCCATCTCCTCCCACTAATGACTGTATGACTGCAACTTGGTTGCTTGTATCCTTATGATTTATATTGACTGGTTCCTAATATGATTTGATTGCTTATTTGTACCCTATGACAATCATTAAGTGTTGTACCTTATGATTCTTGACGAACATATCTTTTCTTTTATGTACACTGAGAGCATATGCACCAAGACAAATTCCTTGGTCAATAAAAAATTCTATTCTATTCTATTCTATTATTTATCCAAAATTTTGTCACTTTCAGGCTCCCATTATCAGAAACATAGAATATTGGTGATTGGTATCCTGTATTGGTTGCTGATTGATATCCAGGTATAATTTAAGACATTTGTTTTGGCTTATAAAGTCCTTTATGGTCTGGTACTTGGATATATGTGGAACATACAGTATAACTTGTACCTAGTATCAACCCAACCAATTGGATCAAGTAGAGAGAAACTACTATTGATCCCAGACTTTCAAGAGGTTTGGGAAGGTGGGGTGAAATAAATAGGCATTGCATTTTGTCAATTTGGTGTAATGGTTAAGGTGCCAAGCAAGCTCACAGTAAACAAGGAACTGTCAAATGTGCTAATAGTAAACAACAGCTCAATCAAGGAACCACCAAGACCACTCACATCGAAACTGATAGGGTAAGGCATTAGTAAATAAAATTAGAGTAAATCCAGCTCCCTACTAGCATTGCTGATGTTGCCTAGTTTGGTAATGAAACATCTGCAAGAAAATGGCCAAGCTCAGAGAGCACCAAGGAACCCACACCACAACCTAAAAATCAAAACCGATCTTAAAATTTCAAATATTCCTTCTGTAGGAAGGTCTCCAACATGCAGTTTTCTTGAGTGAGTGTTAGAAAACCTGCAGATACAGTATTCTTAAATAATCTTTATATTTCTTTCAGCATTGCTGCAGGAGATATAAAGATTGCTCTTTGCCTCCAGAACAACACAGCTAAGACTGTTAGGGAACAAGTGATGTTTGAGAGCTATCCAAGGTGCTGAAAGACTAGCAAAGGACATGTTAGAACTGTCTAAACCAGGGTCTCCAACCTTGGCAACTTTAAGACTTGTGGACTTCAACTCCCAGAATTCCTCAGCCAGCTGGCTGATGAACTCTGGGAGTTGAAGTCCACAAGTCTTAAAGTTGCCAAGGTTGGAGACCTCTGGTCTAAACAATCAACCGAAGAGCACCCTGGACCCAAGTGGCCATCTGGCAATAGCGTTCCTGCCTTGTCAAATTGGTCTTCAAGTTTGCTCAGTTCACTCCTTTTCTCTTGTATGTTTTCTCTTGTGTATGTGTGTGGGGTTCCCCCCTTATTATATTACCAACTTGCAACATTTTGGGAGACATTCTTCACATGAATTGGAAGCAAGGGTCTTCTAATCTTAAGCTGTCATTTCAAGAGAAAATAGTGTAATTGGAATAGATCATGATTTTTTTAATGCTGGTGTAGCAGAGGGACTCAGTTTGTTTGCTCTGTGATTCATCCTTAGTAAATGAAGTAAAACTAAGAAGTCAAAAGATGTTAATTGCTTTCCTTTTGTTCTTGCCAGCTGTTCAGTGGAGGAGTGCATGCTTTAAACAGAAAAAATCAAAAATCACCCCAATCTTGATTGTTCTGATTAAAATATGTTCAGGTCATTAATGAATGTTGGGTTTTCACTTATGCACATAAAGCCATAGATAATTTCAATTTTGGTTTCAACATTTAAATATTTAAATTCAGGATGTCTATTTTGCCATGCAGGAATGAGAAAAGAAAACATGCCAAAGTGTGTCCAAAATAATTCTTGATATAACTGGTTAACTTATGTTGATAAATAATAGCAATAGCAATAGAACTTAGACTTATATACCTCTTCATAGTGCTTTACAGCCCTCTCTAAGCGGTTTACAGAGTTCAGCATATTGCCCCCAACAATCTGGGTCCTCATTTTACTCACCTCAGAAGGATGGAAGGCTGAGTCAACCTTGAGCCGGTGAGATTTGAACAGCTGAACTGCTGAACTAGCAGTAGCCTGCAGTGCTGCATTTAACCACTGCGCCATCTCGGCTCTTAATAAATAAAGGATAAAATGACCAAAACAAACCCCACCCCCAAACCAACCAAACTTGTTCATATAAAAAAAATATCTCTCCATATATTTGATTTAACTGAAATACACAATAAGATATAAAGATTGTAGTTCACCATCACTGCACAAATAATGCTTGATTTTCAATCAAAATGTAAGGTCCTGTGTTTTCAGCCCTCCTGAATAAACCAGACGGGAAACTAAATTAGATGACCAAAATCTATTTTATTAGAAGGCTACATTAACAGAATCTTGACAGTCTGAAAGTACAAACTTCCAACCCTCCATTTTTAACTGCTTGCTCCATTAGTGCAGATCCTTCCTTAGCTTCTTTCTCTGACTGTTAAGTGAGAGAGGACTCCTGCCCTTCTTATCTGATTGTTTCCTAAGTTAAAGCTACAGGCTTGCTTTGACTGCACTGATTGGAATATTTTTGAAGATACCTTTGCAGACCTGGATGAACTCACAGATACCGTAGCATCATATGTCAGCTTCTGTGAAGACCTATGTGTACCGACCAGGAACTTGCCTGGTTGGCGCAGTGGTTAAAATGCAGCACTGCATTTTGGTGGCGCAGTGGTTAAAATGCAGCACTGCAGTTCAGCAGTTCAGCTGTTCAAATCTCACCGGCTCAAGGTTGACTCAGCCTTCCATCCTTCCGAGGTGGGTAAAATGAGGAGCCAGATTGTTGGGGGCAATATGCTGAACTCTGTAAACCACTTAGAGAGGGCTGTAAAGCACTATGAAGTGGTATATAAGTCTAAGTGCTATTACTAACTTGCGAATATACTAAGTCTGCACTACTATTAATCTTCTCATTGTTCCCATCACCCATCTCCTCCCACAAATAACTGTATGACTGTAACTTTGTTGCTTGTATCCTTACAATTTATATTGACTGGTTCCTAATATGATTTGATTGCTTATTTGTACCCGGACTATCATTAAGTGTTGTACCTTATGATTCTTGACGAACTTATCTTTTCTTTTATGTACACTGAGAGCATATGCACCAAGACAAATTCCTTGTGTGTCCAATCACACTTGGCCAATAAAATTCTATTCTATTCTATTCTATTCTATTCTATTCTATTCTATTCTATTCTATTCTATTCTATTCTATTCTATTCTATTCTATTCGGCATCATCTCTTCTCCCCTTTCCTCAAGGCCACCCATGCATTCCATGATACCCGTGCTGCTGTAGAACTGTAGGACAACTCTCATTCTTCTTTTCCTTCCTAGCATATTCCCGCAGGTGCAGGGTCTGCTTTTCGGATCATTGAATGCCACTTTGCACAATCAACTGCGTCTCCAGGATGCAGGCCCGTGGCTTGTATATCTTTGTTGACGGTGTCTTGCCATGTCTGCTTTGGATGCCCGTAAGGTCGCCGGCCATTGACTTCTAGTTGCGTGCGTGGAAGCAAAATCTCACCGAACTCTCGCGAGGGGACACGCATGCGAGATTTAGGTGAGATTTTGCTTCCGCGCATGCGCAGAAGCAAAATCTTGTCAAAATCACGCGCGCACATTTCCTCACAAGATTTCGGCGAGATTTTGCTTCCGTGCATGCGCAGAAGCAAAATTGCGCGAGGGTGGCCGCACATGCATGAAACATGGAGATGCGCGCACAGCACACCAGTATTGGTAAGTGAGCAACCCGCCCCTGTGCAGTTCCCATCATTCTCCAACTAATAGCCTTTTTACCTGGGGGGATTGTAAGAGTTACTGTATAATCCAGCACAACGGGGAGCATCAGGATGTGGAAGGCTGGCCTAGATCAAAGGCCCTTTGGTCTCTTTCAGCGGGGCTCTTTATTACCTATTCTGTTGATTGTCAAAATGTATTGAAGAAAGACCAACTGAGGGCTTCATCCTGCTTCATCCACAATTCCTACGTGGCTCCTCCTTACCTTTTCTATTAGATACATTTCAATCAGCAATTCCCCTATCGCAGCATGGTCTCTACCGAGAGATTGACAGCGCCTCCTTGGCTGCATGACAGTCTTCTAATACTACATGCTTATTTTGAACTCATGCAGAGAAGCAATATCAGCGATTGTTTCTGATGCAACTTGCTACCTCTTTTTGAACCTGAGTGTCTTCAAGGGGTGTTTTCAAACTGTGCAGGCTGTTCTGAACAAACTTGTCATGAAAACGCACAGGCTTCGTCTTGATGTTTTATGTATGGTCTGTAGGATGTTTTCCCCCAATTAGAATATCTTAGTATCCTTTTGTTATAGCCTGTCAATCTACCTTTAGCAATTCTGTTGCTCTTCTTTATTTGGACAGCCACAAATTACTGGAAGTATCCCATGCATTTTGCTCAAAGACGAGTGTTTCCCCCTAAATTACCTTCTGACATATCAACCCCCTGGAGATCCTTGCTAGCTGCAAAGGCCATTCCTCTCCCTCTTGGTTGTACTGCAAGGTTAAAAGAGAGGGCGTGTATACTGACTTTTCATTATGACCCAAAGGGTGGTCCCCATTAAATGGCACCCATTCTATATAAGCTTAATTGGCCCGATATAGGATGTCTCCAATTGGCTCTTCGTATTGTGAATGCAGTGCCCTGTATTTGCAATGCTTATAAAGTATTATGGCGAAGTAATTTTCATCTGCTGCTATTGTTTATCCTCCGCCTTCTCTCCTTTCTCTCCCCAAATTAATATTCCATGTGAATTTTCTATGTAATTAAAGTGGCTTGGTTCTGGTTTCAAAGCCCTGTGAAAACTACAAAAGGGAAGAGGGACCCCCGTCTGAAATTGCATTATATTCCGTATTATTGGCCTAACCATTAGCTCAGGCCAACAGATGTCATCCTAAATTGAAAAACAAAAGATGGGGGAAAAAGAGTTGGGGAATCTCCTACCTTAAATGAATCTCGATCAGCAGACGTTTGTGTTTAAGAGCCGAGATGGTGCAGTGGTTAAATGCAGCACTGCAGGCTACTGCTAGTTCAGCAGTTCAGCTGTTCAAATCTCACCGGCTCAAGGTTGACTCAGCCTTCCGTCCTTCTGAGGTCGGTAAAATGAGGACCCAGATTGTTGGGGGCAAGAGGTTGAACTCTGTAAACCGCTTAGAGAGGCTGTAAAGCACTATGAAGCGGTATATAAGTCTAAGTGCTATTGCTATTGCTATTTATGTAAAACAAAGACAGGATTAAAATTTAGAAAATCAAAACTTGCTTGGTGAGATTGTATGTGCCAATTGTTTGTTTAAGGAGGAGGAGGGATTATATGTCTTGATGAAAACAAAGATCGATGTTACCGGTACTTTGATTGATTTTGTTAATTCAAAAGACTTGGTCAAGTACCGTTCATTCAGGGTACTTGAGCCTCACTTATTCTTTGCTCAAACCACTTGAAGATAAAGGGATGTGTGTGAGTACCTATGAAGTATATCAAAAGAAGCACCACTCACATACCCACAAACCCACGTGCCCCCCCCACACACACGCATACACGCACACACATTTTTTCTGTAAATTTTAACCATGTCCACTCTGTAACTCAGATTTCCATTTTCCATGAGAAAACTTGACAGTTCTGGAAGCTCACCTCACCTTAGTGGCACTTAAATCTCTTCCAGAGACAGTTCAGGGTACTAATATTCGTATTTAAGAATCCTGAACAGCTTGTCACCTGCTTATTCTGAAACCTACATACAGTAGTATCTTTTCCCAGTCATAGCAGAGTTGAGTGGCAATGAGGGAAATATATTTCTGAAATTTAAAAAAGTAGTTTGGGAACTGTTCTTTTCTACTGCATTTCAAGTGTGTTTCGTAGGCAACAGATATTTTGGTCTGAAAAAGTGACTTCCTTCATCGTGAAATATTTTTAAAGACTGACTTTTTCTGCATGTCCTCCGGCAATTCTTCAATTCCAATCAATAATAGTCTTGCAATTGTTCTTTTAAAGCTACAAATATATCTATCTCTATCTCTATCTCTATCTCTATCTCTATCTCTATCTCTATCTCTATCTCTATCTCTATCTCTATCTCTATCTCTATCTCTATCTCTTGGCACACCCACCACAGCAAGCGCAACCGCATTTTGCACCAACTGGAGTCTCCGAATACTCTTCAAGGTATTGATAGATAGATCTATCTATCATCTATCTATCTATCTATCTATCATGTATCTATCTATATTACTGCATGTGGGAATGCATCTGGTTTCACAGCTCAATTCCTTTTTTCTTTGTAGAGTTGTCAAAGTTGGAAAAAGAATTTGTGGAAGAAGAAGAAGAAGAAGAAGAAGAAGAAGAAGAAGAAGAAGAAGAAGAAGAAGAAGAAGAAGAAGAAGAAGAAGAAGAAGAAGAAGAAGAAGAAGAAGAAGAAGACACTGCTTGATTTCATGAATTAAAACCAGTAAGACTTCCAGTTTCCTCAGTCCTGGTTGAAGAATACAGTAACCTTCATTGCATTAGTCAATAGAAAGCTAACTAGGGAGATGTAGACAGATTATGCAGCACACAACTTCCTTGAATAATTTTCAGCTGCCTGAGGTGATTCCTGGTTAATGTTAGAGTTAGCTTTCATCAGAGCATCATTGACAGATGGAAGAAGACAGAAATACCCATAATGAAGGAATGGATTGGGGAAATGGCTGAGTTTGCAGAAATGACAAAATTGACTTTGCTTGTTTAAGGAGGGAACTATGATAACTTTATAAAAACCTGGAAACCCTTTATAGACTTTTTTTTTGAAAATGGATCAAAATGAACTGGTGATTTCAAGATTTACTAATTAAAGACAATTGTTTATTAGAATTTGTTTATTGTTTATTGTTTAGAAGGGAACTACTATATGCCAAATGAGAAGACTGAAATGGTCATTGTTATGTTTGTAACTGCTGCAAAGAAGGATTAAAGATAGATTCTTTAGGTAACTTTTTTTTTTGCTTTTTTTTTTGCTTTTTTATTCTTTTATTTTACTCTTTTAAATTTTCTTTCATTTCCTAGTTTTCCTTTTATGTTTCTGAAGCCTTTTAAACCTGTGTAAAATCTTCTTATAATAAAAATTATGAGAGAGAGAGGGAGGGTGGGAGAGAGAGAAATGTAGAAGATGAAAGAGAAATGTAGAGATGGAAACCTTTGGTTTAGTTTGGAGAGGAAAATAGTTTATGGATTGCATATTATTTCAGCTTAAGCCTAAGCAAATGTAATGTAGTCTGAGCATTGCACTCATTGGCCCATTTTGATGTGCTGATTAAAATTTTCCAGTTTCTGTAAGATATAAAATCTTTAAGTAAAAAGATAGGTACAGTAAATGATCACATGTCACTTCTTAAGGCAAAGGCTTACTTACCTCGCTACCGGTTCTCTTTCTCCCGTGCCACATGGGGCGCCTTCGCAGTGCCGAAAAATCGGGGGGGGGGGAGCCGAAAACAAGATGGCAACCGCATGCACAGTGCCGGAAACTCGGCTTCTGCACATGCTCAGAAGAAAAAAAATGTAATGTTTTTTATAAAAAAAGATGGCAGCCGCCACGGACCGAACCGGATCCGTGACATCATCGTGACATCACCAGAGGGTCGCTGCCGGTTCAGGCGAACCGGTCCAAACTGGGAGGAACCCACCCCTGGGCAAAGGCCTTCCAAGGCAATATGAACTTCTCTGAAATATTTACATTTGGGAGAATGATTTTTCAAGAAACTCTAAAATCTTGTTTTCTTCATTTGCAATGTACTGCATTGGTACAATGCAAGCATACTGAAATGGGGTTGCAGGCTAACAAAAATACCACTTTTCTTTCTTGGACAGGAAAGCTTTAATATTTTTCTGTGATGAATGTCCCAATCAATATTTTCACTACACCATAGCATTATTCATTTGAATTAAACTGCTCCATTTCTGAGGAAATATTATTTAAAATGGCAGTATTTTACTACATGTGCCAAAAGTATTGACATTAGTACAAATTTAATTTTATGAGGACTCTTCCACACAAATCAACTCCTTTTTTTTTTAGATCGGTGGCCTTTATTACCAGGTAAATATGTGTATCTTTCCAGCCATAAAATTATTTAGATGTATCCATGCTATATGTGTGCATTGGAATCTCCAAAAGATAACCTTTATTGTCATTTTTTTTTCCTGTGGGCACACTGGCAGACATTTAAAAATGAAATTCTGTTACCTGCTCTTAAAAGTGTACACATATATAAAGTGTGCACATATAGATATGCTATATGCATACATATGTATATACCTACACCCTAACATATAAATACATATAAATATTAATCACTGTCCATCTTGAATATATAGAGGAAAAGGAGTAAGTTGTTGCTAAATAGGAGAATCATGGTGCAGCCAATTTACTATCATGTATAAAATACACTTATTTTTAATGTTATAATAATTTCTATGATGCAATTTCTATGCATATTAAATTAACATTAATATAGCCTCACAATACTATCTTAGTTTTCACTGACAATATCTGAAAAACATTTTTCCAAAGAGGTGTGCAGGAACGTAAAAGTTTCTAGAAGTTGGGGATGAAATAACAACACACTTCAGGTACACAATAACATTAATTTATTTATTTAGTGAGATTTATATACCGCCTCATAGTGCAAGCACTCTCTAAGTGGTTTACACCAGTAAGCAATGTATATTTATATTGCCCCCAACAATCTGGGTCCTCATTTTACCTACCTCGGAAGGATGGAAGGCTGAGTCAACCTTGAGCCGGTGAGATTTGAACCGCTGACCTGCGGATCAGTGTCAGCTAAAGTGGCCTGCAGTACCTGCCTCTAACCGCTGCGCCACCTCAGCTCTTAATGGAATTTGAATTGTATGGTGTAAGATTGGCTACCAACTTAGGCTCTCTCTCTTTCTCTCTTAAATTTCTTAAACTGTAAAGTTCTCAGATAGAGAACTCTACAATTTAAGAAATATGGCACATAAGGAAAAAATATGTAGGAGGGACAAAGGGGGAAAAACATTCAGTATACAATGGATTGTTTACATTTGCTTTTCACAGTGACCTCCTGTCAGCATTCCAAGTAATGCACCCATAGAAAGCAGAACTCTGAGGCAGGCAAGTTCCTCAAAGAACAATTTGTTGGATACATCATATTGGCACAACTGATGAAAGCCAACTCTGAAAGTTCCTGAGGCTCTCACCTAATTAAAAAGTAAAAGTTTCCCCTTTCCCCCAAGTCATTGGTCATGCTGTCCAATCCAATTGCTGACTGGTTGCTTGGTTACTTCACTCCTCCTCTGGCCAGCCACCTGTGAGAATGTCCTTGGTTCCCACAGGAAAAACATTATTGTTTTGGCTACAAAACCCCATCTAATTATTTTCCCCCTCCCTCTGTGTGTGGCAACCCAAGATGGCCTCAGCAAGGTTCGTTTCAGAGTTGACACCATCTTAGTTGGAAATCATATGAATTTGTGTTAAAATTGTTTCTAGTAGAGGACAATTGAGTTGAAATGGGTAGGTAGCAGTGGTGGGTTCCTACCGGTGCAGTCCACTCTGTTGTTCCGGTAACGGCCAGCAGACGGCGCTATTTGCGCACGACCGTTTCGGTGCCATCTTCGGTGATCCGTCGCGCGCGTTGCCATCTTTTTAAAAGAATTTTTGGGCTTTATTGCTTCTGCGCATGCGCGGAAGCAAAATCTCGCCAAAATGTTGCAAGGGGATGCGTGCGCGTGCAAGATTTCGGTGAGATTTTGCTTCCACACATGCGCAGAAGCAAAATCGCATGAGGGGGTGCGCGCATGTAGCAAGCATGCACGCATGCACAAAACGTGGAGATGCGCGCGCAGCGCACCGGTATCGGTAAGTGAGTAACCCACCCCTGGTAGGTAGGTTCTCAGCACAATAGATCCAAATCACCTTTTTAGTTGGGAGTGAGTCCTTGCCAGTTAAGCAGCCAATTTAGGTTTCCTGTTTTTCTTATTTTGTCTGCTCTGTTCCATATTCTTCTTCCATTCCTCATCTAGACTGAGAAGAGCTGCCAAATAGCCTTGTGCTTCACTCACTTCCTGTTTTGCATGTGTGATTCTGTTGACTTTGCACTATTCAGCATTGTAAGTTTGTTCCCCCTTGACAAGTGTTGGCCGACTCCTCTCACATCTGTTTTCTGATCTTTCTTGTTCAGCGCTGAATTGGTTGTGTATCGTATCCTTCTTCAACTTGGTACTCTCCTGGGGCATCACATTTCACTCCTCATAATTTCCTGTCTTTCCTGCCATTAAAAGGCACTTAATGATTCAGAATCTTTTTTTTAAAGGCACAGTATCCCATGTATTGATGCTTCTAAAGCTAAGTAAAGCTTTAGAAGCTTAAAAAGGTTATTCAGTATTTCAACATTATGAGATAACTTTACATTATTGTTAAATATCTAGCAACTGTTTCAGAGGCTGCAAAAACTAACTGATTGGACATCTTCTTTATGATTTTTAATAGCTATCATTTCTCAAAAAGAATTACATACAATTTTTTTTGTGGGCAAACAAATGAGAAGAACCACTGCATTAAATTTCTCCAAGGGGGTAATAAACTCCATGATTTCTTGGGTTGAGTCATTTCTGTTTTATTATTTGATTTATGCTTAGAACTTTTAGCATATGTGATAGGCAGAGCAGACAAGTAGGTAGATAAACTTTATTGCAGTCTTACATCAAATTCTATGTACATCGTAAAAATAATAAAAGCAAATAAATATAAACAGTTAAAAGGTTTTTTTAAGGAAAAGGAAAAAGAAGGGGAGGCAAGAAATTTTAAAGGTATCGAAGAAATTTAATTTTATAGGACAATGTTTGGTGCATCATTCTAATGGCAGTGAGTAAAAATTGACCACATTGTAGGCAATAACGGTCTTATAATCTGCTAGAAGATAGATGTGTCAGTAATAATCTTTCCCTGAGAATTCTTTTATAAGAGGCAGAATTACTGCATCACACAGGTTCAGATAGAAATTACAGTGCAACCAAATATGCTGCACATCCTCTATGGCAGGGGTGGAGAACAATGGCCCTTTTATGGCTTGTGGACTTCAACTCCCAGAATTCCTGAGCCAGCCATGTTTTATGGCTCAGGACTTCTAGGAGTTGAAGTCTACAAGTCATAAAGGAGCCATCGTTCCCTACCTCTGCTCTATGGCAATGAGAATCAAGGGACAAAGTTATTCCCAGAAAGGAATTTGGGGTGTATTTGCCATCAATGAGAGAGTGCATTGAAACTAGCCAGAGCAAATATTGTATTCTGCAAATGCCCATTGTTTATTATGATTGGCAGTAATCAGCTGGCTTGATGGGTAGAATGGTGAGATCCAGAGTTTCCTGTTTTTTTTTCTGTAAAAAAAAAAGTCATCAACGTGTTCATACGAACTAATAAACTTGAATTTTCTAAGCCAGATTTAATAAAATCAATTGATGACTTTAGAGTCCTTTCTGGACATAATATTAATTGATCTTAATCAAAAGTTGACGCTTCTGGGGGGTTACCTAGTTATTAAATCCATTTTCTGAGCAGTTTCAGTGAGGCTTAGACAGCAACTTATTAGTACTAGGCTTGGTGGATGGTTGCCTGCCAACAGACTACTTATGGTATATAGTAGCCTTATCCATAGTGACTGTTGTTAATGAATTTCAGCATTCTTAACCATTATTTAATACTTCAACCTTTTAAAGTGAGAAAGGTATTGTTGGATGGGGAAAAATATCAGAAAGGTTGATTTATTAATAGTACTGAGAAAAGGAATCCTAAATCAAGAAAGCATAAGTTATGTATCTTTTAGTAAGTACTAATGATCCTTTCTCTCCAATCCCAATCCCAATAAAATCATTGAGGTTATTCATTGAGAGGATCACACAAATTCCTGTACTGTTTTTTCGTAGAATGTTGTATCACAAACCTAAGAATCCTGCCTTGGATATATTATCTTTGTCCTGGACATTTTAATGCATGGTAAACCACCTAGAGACTTTGATAATCAGTAATAGCAATAGCGCTTAGACTTATATACCACTTTACAATGCTTTACAAGCCCTCTCTAAGCGGTTCACAATGTCAGCATATTGCCCCCCAACAATCTGCGTCCTTATTTTACCCACCTCGGAAGGATGGAAGGCTGAGTCAACCTTGAGCCTGGTGAAATTTGAACTGTTAAATTGCAGGCAGCCGGCAGGCAGCAGAAGTAGCCTGCAAGTACTGCACTCTCACCGTGGCTCATAATATAATACATCTAATAAAAACAATTCACTTGCTTGCTTGCTTGCTTGCTTGCTTGCTTGCTTGCTTGCTTGCTTGCTTGCTTGCTTGCTTGCTTGCTTGCTTGCTTGCTTGCTTGCTTGCTTGCTTGCTTGCTTGCTTGCTTGCTTGCTTGCTTGCTTGCTTGCTTGCTTGCTCCATGAAGCTTATATATGCTTCATCCCATGAAGAATCTAAATATGTATAATTATTTTTTCATTTGTTCGTGCTGTACTGAACTACTCAGTGGGAGCATACCTCCCATGCATTTCAATGAAGCGTGAAGCATTCTTGCCAGATTGCATTATAAGAAGCAATAGAAGATAGCAGAACAAACCAAGGTCCAAAGCAAGTATAGAACAGAGAATGGAATGAGGAAGGTCTACCTTCTTTCCAAAAACTTGAAAAAGTTATTTCACCCCAACAGGATCATCTTCTTAAAAGTCTAAGCCTTGTTGTAGCATCTCCTCATCCAAACACACACTCATTACCTCCCCCCTGCTGCCTTTAAAAAAAGTTTATATCATTTGGCTTTGGTGGTGGTACACGTTCTCCTCTTATAAAGCACAGTTCATGAATCCCCAGGGAAATATCTGTCAAATTTATCTACTTGGTGATCATTTATACTTGTTGGCAGGCAGTACACAACTGATCAGGCTGCAAACTGAAAGAAGAGAGATGGCATCGCGTAATATATATACTGCAGTAGCTAGGAGCTTGGATTCAGATTTGACTTCTACTGTGACCTTACAAAAATATACCTAAGTGAAAGATGTCATCGACAGTGCTTAGAACATTATATGGCCAATAGTGGCTGCAAGGAAGCCATCCAATTCTCTGCCTGATTTCAAAAGTGTGCTGCAAAAAAAAAGAAATTCAGCTTCATCCCTGGTTTGGTCCAAGGAAGGAAGGAAGGAGGGAGGGAGGGAGGGAGGGAGGGAAAGAGGGAAGGAAGGGAGGGAGGGAGGGAGGGAGGGAGGGAAGGGAGAAAGAAAGGAGGGAGGGAGGAGGGAGGGAAGGAAGGAAGGAAGGAAGGAAGGAGGGAGGGAGGGAGGGAGGGAAAGAGGGAAGGAAGGAAGGAAGGAAGAAGGAAGGAAAGGAAGGAAGGAAGGAAGGAAGGAGGGAGGAAGGAGGGAGGGAGGGAGGGAAGGGAAGGGAAGAAGAAAGGAGGGAGGGAGGGAGAGAGGGAAGGAGGGAAGGAAGGGAGGGAGGGAGAGAGGGAAGGAGGGAAGGAAGGAAGGAAGGAAGGAAGGAAGGAAGGAAGGAAGGAAGGAGGGAGGGAGGGAGGGAGGGAGGGAGGGAGGGAAAGAGGGAAGGAAGGGAGGGAGGAAGGGAAGGGAGAAAGAAAGGAGGGAGGGAGAGAGAGGGAAGGAGGGAAGGAAGGAAGGAAGGAGGGAGGGGAGGGAGGGGAAAGAGGGAAGGAAGGGAGGGAGGGAGGGAGGAGGGAGGGAAGGGAGAAAGAAAAGAGGGAGGGAGGGAGGGGAAGGAAGGAAGGAGGGAGGGAGGGAAGGAAGGAAGGAAGGAAGGAGGAGGGAGGGGAGGGAGGAAGGGAAGGAAGGGAGGAAGGGGGAAGGGAAGGAACGAAGGAAAGAAGGAAGGAGGGAGGGAGGGAGGGAAGGAAGGAGGGAGAGGGAAGGAAGGAGGGAGAGAGAGGAGAGAGAGAGAGAGAGAGAGAGAGAGAGAGAGAGAGAGAGAGAGAGAGAGAGAGAATAGGTTCTGAATCAAAAGAGGTTCAAAATCAACCTAAGAAAATCCAGTGCAACAGGCAGAAAGGCCATGTGCTTTGCTTTGCTTATCCTTCCTGGTGGCAACATCAAGAGCACTATCCACCTTCTGCTTGGACAGCTATCCAACCATCCATTAGTTATTGCTGGAAGGGAGCCTCAGAATGACATACCCTTAGGAAGCTGTGGGAGCTGCCCATGCAGACAGGCTTTGCAAGTCTCTTCTGTTCCATTGCCCGAGAAACTCTTTCCGAACAATGCACAGAGAGGAACTGATTGAGACAACCACCTGCTACCGATAGCTGCATATTTTGGCACAGGAGGGAGGCTCTCGTCCACGGAGCTCATTGCTCAGTATGAACTTCCAGGCATTAAAAGCCAGCAGCAGAAGCCTTCTTAAAGACAACCACAAATTCTCCCTGGCCAGAAGGGGAGAGTCGTCTTCTTCTGTTTTTCTCCCGAGGTTTTGCAAGAACAGGATGCCTCTGTTCTTACAATCGATACTGCCACTATCAATGGGCCTCCTAACAATGGGGAGGTTGGTTGCGTGCTGTTATCAGCATACATGAGCACATGATCGGAATGCAAGTCTGCAAAAGGGCAGCCATCCTGCTGAGGGGGAGAGATCAAAAACCAAGCCAGACAATTTCTCATTAAGGTTGTTAGTTGAGAAAGCAGCTTTATATCTCGGCCTGTCATTGTCAGCACTTCCTCCCCTCCCTTCCCCAACCCCCTTGCCATGATCTTAACTAGAACAGCAGCAAATTAGGTGCCTTTCTTCCCCCCCCCCCCCCCCGTCTCTTCTTATGCTGGAAATAAATTCTCCAAGTCATCAATCCCTTATCCTGGTAGCTTTGTATTTCCTCGGTGCCTATATGGAGGCTTCCATATTGCCGCTTTCAGCTTAGCTAATAAGGCAATACGATTTCACATATTTCTAAATGGGTCAGGCAACATCTGCATTATGAAAGAAATCAATTTGCATAAATGGGAATGTTATTTAACACTGATAGTGTGTCATTTGCATATATTTATTATCTACGATCTTGTTGCTTTGGCTTACTGGTGTGTTCAAGATGCTTTCCTTTTCAGATGGCCTCTCCGTGGCTCTTCTGCTGAGCCAACTGAAATAGCATCAGCTGCCTGACTATGAATATAACCTCTTGTCATATACCAGGAAATGTTGTATGTGGCTTCAGACGTCTGGGGAAGAACGGTGATCAGAAGATAGCTCAGGTAAAAGTGAGGCCAATGACTCTGGAAGAATAAGAAGCCAATGTGCCAATTTTGATTCTATGCCTCTGTTTATAAAAAGAGACAGTTTAGTCTCTTTTTATAAACAGAGGCATAGAATCAAAATCTATGTGAAGTATTAGTAGTGCTTTATAAAGCCTAAGTAAGACCACACCTGGAATACTGCATATAGTTTTGGTCACCACATTACAAAAAAGAATGTTGAGACTTTGCGGAAAAAAATGCAAAGAAGATCAACTAACATGACTAAAGGCCTGGAGACAAAAACATATGAAGAACGGTTGCAGGAATTGGAGCTGGCCAGTCTAGAGAACAGGACTAAGGGTGATATGATAGCAGTATTCCAGTATTTGAGGGGCTGCCACAAGAAGATGAAGGGTCAACTTATTTTCCAAACTACCAGAAGGGAAGACAAGAAACAGGAACATGTAGCATACATCAAAACGAAGCTGGTCCTCTGTGGATCACATCCCTACTTCTCAACATAGTCACCGTTTCTCTCAACACCAATGCTCCACCTTCGAATGAGAGCATGTATCCCTGTCCCGTAAAATTCTGTTGACTGTTCGTTGAGCCACTTCTTCACTGCAGTTTTCACTTCCTCGTCACTGGAATAATGTTTGCCTCATATCACCAGATTTAGCGCCTTCAGACTGTCATCTCTTCGGCCCCATGAAAAAGGGTTTGAGAGGCAAACATTATTCCAGTGATGAGGAAGTGAAAACTGCAGTGAAGAAGTGGCTCAAAGGAACAGTCAACAGAATTTTATGGGACAGGGATACATGCTCTCATTCGAAGGTGGAACATTAGTGTTGAGAGAAACGGTGACTATGTTGAGAAGTAGGGATGTGATCCACAGAAGACCAGCTTCATTTGATGTATGCTACATGTTCCTGTGTTGGTAATTATACCTGTCCTAAAGAAAATGGCCTTACGTTTTGACTCATCCTCGTATAATTTATTGATAATTATTTTTATTATTAATAATTCTTATTGTTCCAATCATAATAATCTCGCTCTCCACAATAAAAAAAGAGACAGCTAAGAACCTCGGTAACGGCCCACAAAACTTCTCCCCACCTGACTACCAGCCTTTCCTTGAAGGCAATTTGCAGAGGTCAGATTGTTTAGCTAAAGCAGAAAGCGATTCTCTCTCCTCCTGTTTCTCTTGCCATCTGTCAATTCTGTCCTGGGGAGGTTTTAATTGTTCTCCCTCCTGGCCTGGCCTCCAGATAACAAGCTGGGAGGCAGCAAGGCTGGAGCCAATGAAGATTTCTTTTTAGTTTGGTTGAGATTTCTTCGAGGGACAAATTGAGACTTTGTTGCCGCTAACCTTTTTGAAAACAAATATCCTGTGTATGCCATGGCTGCCCTTCTGCTTTCACATGTGAGATGTCTCACATTCCTGCAGTTCTTTGATATTTTAAGTTCTTTCTTAGGGAATATGGATGTTCAGAATTGCACACAGCGACCATTTTACTTAGAAGGATTTAAAGGAAGAGGAGGAGGCGGGGGGAGAAAAAACAATGACATTGGAGCCCTCAATCTTTTGAAGATTAGGTTCTATTATTTTTTAAAACGTCATCTATACATTTTTATCAGATAATCTAGGGTAGGGTTGTCAAACTCAAGGCCCGGGGGCCAGATCCGGCCCATGGAGTGCTTAGATCCAGCCTGTGGGGCCGCCCTGGAAAGAGCGAAAGATCGGCCCATGGTGCCTCTGCCAATAAAAACGAGCTCCCGAGCTCCGTTTTCAGCTAGGACAGCCTCCTGCAACCCTCTGCCAGCAAAAACGAAGCTCGGGAGGGCCCTTCTGAGCTCTGTTTTCACTGGCAGAGAGTTGCAGGAGGCCGTCCCAGCCAAAAATGGAGCGCGGAACTTGTTTTCGTTGGCAGAATGCTTGGGCCACCACAGGCGCCCCTGACATGACTGACGTCAAGCTGGCCACGCCCACCCTGGCCAAGTGCACCATGGCCCCCTGAGGTCACACCACAACCCTGATGCGGCCCTCAGTGAAATAGAGTTGACACTCCTGGTCTAGGGATAGACTGAAGGACAACTTTAAATCTCAGAACAAATGTGATTCTACAGCACCCTGAAAAATGGCTGAAGTCAGAGGTGGGTTCCTCTAGGTTTGGACCAGATTGCCCAAACCGGTAGCGACCTGCTGGTGATGTCATGATGGCATCACAGATCCGGTTCGGTCGGTGCTGGTCCGTGGGTGCCGCCATCTTTTTTTTGGAATTGTTTGCAAATTTTTTCCTGTTTGGATGGCTTCTCCTCTTCCGTTGCTTGAAAAGGCTCGCCCACCTGCCCCCGGGTTAATACTGACCTTTATTTCTTTGGCCGAAGTACAGCTGATCAGCTCTTCAGCTGTGTTCGGGCTGATTCCTGCTACTGAGCATGCGCGGAAGCCAAATTGCATGAGGGGATGCACACACGCGCAAGTGGAGCAAGCGAGTGCATGCGAAATGTCACAATGCGAACCGGTGGTGAAGGCAAGTGGAACCCGCCCCTGGCTGAAGTCTCAGGAAGCTTCAATAGTCTCGCATGAAATCTTTTTAGATTTTGAACAAACCCTTCACAAGATTGTTTTTCTTGCCAAAACTGTTCAAAATCATGGTGTTGGGACGGTCGAAATCAACCGAGATCGCCCAGTTTTAATATTGTTGAATGTTTTAACATTTTAGTCCCCTGAGCAACTATGTGAGTTTTCATAATAGTGGCCGGCGTCTGAAAGAATTGCCGATCCTGAGGCAAGCTGCCTCATATTAATCACAACCCTGACCAATTTTGTCAGGGAAAATAAATCTCTGTTTCAGTTACCCAGCTGTAAAATTAGAAGAATGCTGACCAGTCATTGTCCTAAGGACAAACAAGAAGAATGCAGCCATCCATCTTACACCCTTTGCTATGGGCCACCATAAGAGCCATGGTGGCGCAGTGGTTAGAATGCAGTACTGCAGGCTACTTCTGCTGACTGCGGCTGCCTGCAATTTGGCAGTTCCAATCTCACCAGGCTCAAGGTTGACTCAGCCTTCCTTCGAGGTGGGTAAAATGAGAACCCAGATTGTTGGGGGCAATAGGCTGACTCTTATAAAACCGCTTAGAGAGGGCTGTAAAGTGGTATATAAGTCTAAGTGCTATTGCTATTGCTATTGGGCCCAAGTCAAAAACTTTCTGCTGTGCCTTCAACAATATTTAATTTAATTTAATTTAATTTATTGTTCTTATTGGCCGCCCAATCCCGTAGGACTCAGGGCAGCATACAACAGTGAGAACAACAATTAAATACAATAAAAACAATTTTAAAAATTATAAAAGTTAAAAACCAGTCATCCATGGGGGAATTAAGGTCTCATTCTCCCCGCCTGCAGGAAGGGCCATGTCTTCACAGCTTTGCGGAAGGCCATCAGGGTGGGGATAATCCGGATCTCTGGTGGGAGTTGGTTCCAGAGAGATGGAGCTCCCACAGAGAAGGCTCTCCCCCATGGTCCCACCAACTGGCATTGCTTGGTTGATGGGACCTGGAGGAGACCAAATCTGTGGGACCTAACCACTCTAGGGAGGTATGCGGTAGGATGCAGTCCCGGAGGTAACCTGGCCCTGAGCAATGTAGGGCTTTAAAGGTCAAAACCAACACCTTAAATTGCATCCGGAGACTAATGGGCAGCCAATGCAGCTGGGTGTTACGTGGGTGTATCTGGGAACACCCACCACAGCTCACGCAGGTGCATTTTGCACCAATTGCAGTCTTCGGATACTCTTTGAGGGTAACCTGCTTATTGCTGGACTTCTTACTAGGGATGAGTGAGTCTACCAAAATTAGATTTATTTTCAGGTTCTCATGTCTCCATTAGTAGATTCGGTTCACCTCTTTCCCATTACGGTTTGTGTGTAAAGCTTATTTGCGCATGCATGTCTCAAAATAGGCATCATTGAAGCTAGAAGATTCGATTTTGCACATCAGGTTTATGAATGCATGCATTTTCCGACAAACTTTCCTCTAATATGGTTTTAATTCATGAGCCACATTACAAAATTCAAAGAAAGCAATATTTGAATAGCAATAGTGTTTGATTTTCATATATGGATATAGAAGGAAAAACTATTATGATTTAGAAATTCTGAGGGAAGAATGTGCACCAATAGTTTTTCAACCATTTCTAACCTATTTGTGAGCAGAAAACTGAAGAGATATTTTCATCATATTTCTGCTATATAGGAAAAATTCTCCCAACAATTTCTCAAAATCAATCCTTCCATTAGCAATTAGCAATTCTTTCTTTCTTTCTTTCTTTCTTTCTTTCTTTCTTTCTTTCTTTCTTTCTTTCCTTCATTCATTCATTCATTCATTCATTCATTCATTCTTTTTCTCTTTCTTCCTTCCTTCCTTCCCCCTCCCTTCCTCCCTTCTTTTTCCTTTCTTTCCCTCGCCCCTCATTTCTTTCTATCTATCTTTCTTTCTTTCTTTCCCTCCCTCCCTCCCTTCTTCCTTCCTTTCTTCCTTCCTTTCCCTCCCTCCCTCCCTCCTTTCTTTCTTTCTTTCATTTATTTATTTGTGAGATTTATATACCGCCTCACAGTGCAAGCACTCTCTAAGCGGTTTACACCAGTAAGCAATGTATATTTAAATTTCCCCAGAACGATCTGGGTCCTCCTTTTACCTACCTCGGAAGGATGGAAGGCTGAGTCAACCTTGAGCCGGTGAGATTTGAACCGCTGACCTGCAGATCACAGTCAGCTAAAGTGGCCTGCAGTACTGCCTCTAACCGCTGCGCCACCTCGGCTCTTCAAAACTACACATAAGAAACAGTTATTCAGTTTAATTTGTTTCTTCCTCCCTCCCTCCCTCCCTCCCTCCCTCCCTCCCTCCCTCCCTTCCTTCCTTCCTTCCTTCTTTCATTCATTCCCCCTCCCTCCCTCCCTTCCTTTTCCTTTCTTTCCCTCACCCTTCCTTTCTTTCTATATTTCCTTCCTTCCCTCCCTCCCTCCCTTCCTTCCTTCCCCTCCCTCCTTTCTTTCTTTCTTTCTTTCACTCCCTCCCACCCTCCTTCCCTTCCTTCCCCCTCTCTCCCTCCCTTCTTTCTTTCCCTCCTTTCCCTTTCTTTCCCTCTCCTTTCCTTCCTTCCTTCCTTCTTTCTTCCTTCCTTCCTTCCCACCCCACCCTCCCTCCCTCCCTTCCCTCATTCCTTTCTTTCCTTTCCTTTTTTCTGAGATATTTTCCCTTTTTTTGATTCTGCAAGTATATGTAAGAGCAACCTTTTTGACAGCTTGGAGAGATCAAAATTGTTTTGTTTTGTTTTTAAGGAAAACTATTTTATCTGAAAAATATCTCCTGGAAAATCTACCTAGTCCTTTTTACCTCAGGCAACACTGAAACCATATGTCCCAAGTTAACTTTCAACTCAGTTTGTATGCATTGTTTCTAAAGATTATAAGTCAGAAAGAAACTCCCTATCCATTAATAAAACCCACAAAAATTTGCGAAGGCTTTTTTATTAGTCCAATTTTATCAATAGGAGAACAGTTAATTCCATACATCCATTAACCATTAGGAATATTTTTGTTAACAGTTGGGCAACGATATGAAGAGCATGAAGCTGACATGTATAAAATTTATGGAAAATCATTTGGGAATTCAGTCTCCCAAGTGTTGTACACCCTTTAAAAAAGGGTTAATCAGATCTCAGAAGTTGCTAGGTAACTGGGTGATACATTCATAGTATGATCAGTCGATGGGAGTTTGATTTTTACATTACAAGCTCATCAGACTAGGAACTGCATTTTTATCTTTGTCTTGTAAAATGCAAAGCAACCTATCACCACGTAATTAACAATGCTAATATAATAGTTGCCACTTTTAATTTCCCTGTCGAAGCATGGTTTGTGAATAAAGAAATGCAAAGCATTAAGGAAATTGTAGTTTCCCAAGATTTAGCCTTCTATTCAGATTGTATTTCCTTTTTGAACATTTTTAAAGCCAGGTGTCTAATAGGCATATAGATATCAAAAGGCATTCTTTCCTCTATACTGCCCTGGACATTATGTCTAGCTCAGGAACCGGTGAGCCAGCAGGGTATGAATTAAAAAGTGATCCTCAGTTGGAAACTGCTGGAATTTATATATAAGTTAAATTTATGGGTTATTAATTACAGATAGTCCTTGATTACAATGACACTGTCAGGCCGAAGCCAGATTTTATTAGAGACTTTGGCCTGCCACACTTGATGCTAGAATGTATTCTTGCTGTGGGAATTTGGGAGGAGCTGTTGCATGAGCAATGTAGACATGTAGCCATAACAAATTCCTTTTAGGCTTTCAAGGTCATCCTTTCTCCGGCACCTGGCCAGAAGCTGATGGGAGTAACGGACACATTGGCAGAAGACAACTGGTCAACGTGATAAACTTGTGGGTGTGGGAACAAGGGAATGAAATTTAAACTGGGTGGAGAAACCCTCGTAGCCTTAGATTCGGGTTTCTCCCAGATGTGCCAACATGGCTCTGTTAATACATTGGAACTTTGAGGAATACTCTGCCTCGGACTTTGATTTCGTTTTGGATGCTATTTGGAACCCTGACACACACTTAAGCCCAAAATTTCTGTTGCTAAGCAAAACATTTGTTAAGTGAGTTTTGCCCCATTTTTATGACCTTTCTTGCCACTTTCTTGTTAAGTGAGTCACTGCAGTTGTTAAGTTAGTAAACATGGTTGTTAAGTGAATCTTGCTTCCCCTTTGACTTTGCTTATCAGAAGGTAGCCAAAAGGGGATCACATGACCCCGGGACACCGCAGCGGTCATAAATATGAGTCACTTACCAAGCGTCTGAACTTTGATCACATGCCCATGGGGATGTTGCAATGGTCATAAGTGTGAAAAACAGTCATAAGTCACTTTTTTCAATGCCGTTGTAACTTTGAACGGTCACTAAATGAAATGTTGTAAGTTGAGGACTACCTGTAACTGGTTTTATTTTTGCACCTAGACATCATTGCATATCTGGCCAAATATAGGTGGAAATGGCTTATTTGTGAACCAAAAATGAAATTCTCTGTCATTACAGTTATGCTCTGAACATTTTCCACCCTGTTTACAGAATGGGCAGGGAAATGGATGTGGTGGCATTTCTTTGAATTTTTCAAAGGGAGAGAATCAATTGTTTCCTTATGGTGAGAATCGCTATTAACCATACAGTTGAATAAGTTACTTAATTTTTCCTTTGAGAGAGTTTCAGAACCATAACAGTAGCAACTTCATTCGTGAGATAGCTACCATTTTATGTTCTTTACAACTCTTGGATTTATTTTGAGGAAAAGAGTAGCTGGAAACCACAATTAAAAATGTTTGGATGGAGCGTAGTCTGAGAAAAATCTTGAAAAAAAATCTCATTTTTCTGGAGGGGTAAGAAAAAAGAAAGGAGAATTTTTTTCCCCTGAAAAACAATGTTTTGGTAAATTTTGCTTGAGTTTTAACTAGAACCCTTAGTTTAATTAGCTTGTCTTGAAATAGGCTCACTCTTCATTGCTTTGGTCCAGGTAACCTCTGTGGCTTTCTCAGCATTTTTAGCAGACAGGTAACTAGACAAGTAATCATTCTGCATATAACTCCAGATGAACACTTAATTTCGGAAAGATCTGAGGAGTGGGGCAGAATGCATGTTATGTTCCCTGAAGGCAAGACAAGAAACAATGGTTGGAAACTAATCAAGGAGAGAAAAACAACCTAGAAATAAAGAGAAATTTCCTAACAGTGAGAATTACCGTATTTTTGGAGTATAAGACACACCTTTTTCCTCCCTAAAAGTGGCTGAAAATTTGGGTGCGTCTTATACTCTGAATGTAGCTTTTCGGAGCTTTTTTCCCAGCCCTAACGAGGTGCTAACGATCTTCCCAGCTCTTATCTTGCAGGCTTTTTCATTGTTACTCTCTCTGAAGAATGTTTTTCCAGCCCTAAGTCTTTGCAGGTTTTTTTTCATTGCTCTACTTGCTCCGAATAAGTTTTTTTCTAGCCCTAACCAGGTGCTAATGATCTTCCAGCTCTTACTGGCTTGCAGGCTCTTTCATTGTTACTCTCTCAGAAGAAGGTTTTTTCCAGGCCTAACCAGGGGATAAAATAATGAGCTGAAGCTGACCAGACTAAGGACACTAGCCAGATGAATACCTGGTAGGCAGATTTCCCCCCCCCCCATTTTCCTCCCCAAAAACTAAGGTGCGTCTTATATTCCGGTGCGTCTTATACTCCAAAAAATACGGTAATTAACCAGTGGAATGACTTGCCTCCAGAAGTTGTGGGTGCTCCATCACTGGAGCTTTTAAGAATAGACTGGACAGCTACTTGTTTGAAATGGTATAGGGCAGTGGTTCTCAACCTTCCTAATGCTGCGACCCATGCCCCGCCCCCGTGCCCCCACCATGACCCACCCCACCGCTGCGCCCGCTGCTGCGACCCTGCCCTGCTGCCACCATTTGGGTTCTTTTACCTTCTGAGGGTAAAAGAACCCAAATGGCGGCATCCAGGCAAAGTCTCCTGACCCTTGTGAAAGGGTCGTTCGACCCCCAAAGGTAAAGTGACCAGATTTTTTTTTCTTCAAGCGGGACACCATTGACGGGGGTGGGTTTCTCCATTTGAGTTTTGCCCTCTGCGCATGCGCAGAATGCTGCGCATGCGCAGAGGGCAAAACAGCAAATGTCGGCGTCCAGGTGAGGTGGGGGGAGGGGGGAGGGGGGAGGCGGGAGGGCGCTTGGATGCCTGCAGCTCGCGACAGGTAAGCTGCCTCTTTTCCCCGTCTCCCGCCTCCCGTTCGTTGCTTGCCAGCCCGGCCGAAGGGAAGGCGGGAGGCGAGGAAAGGCCTCCCGAAAGGAGGGGAGGCTTCGGGAGCCCGCCTCCATTTCGGCCCGAAAGGGAGGCGGGCTCCCGAAGCCTCCCCTCCTTTCGGGAGGCCTTTCCTCGCCTCCCGCCTTCCCTTCGGCCGGGCTGGCTCGCCTCCCCTCCTTTCGGGAGGCCTTTCCTCGCCTCCCGCCTTCCCTTCGGCTGGGCTGGCAAGCAACGAACGGGAGGCGGGAGACGGGGAAAGGAGGCAGCCGACAGCTTACCTGCTCCAAGCATCCAAGCACTGCGGTCTCCCGGTCGCCCGCCCGGCCCCAGGGCAATGGCGGCAGCGAGGCGACGGGGGGAAGAAAGGGGAGGGGGACGAGGAAGGGCTGTTTGCACCGCTCATGATGTAAATTCAAAGCGGCGACGGCTCCTCGTCCCTCACCCCTCCCAACAGCATCGGCGCCTCCGAGGGCGGGGCTAGGGATGGGGCGGGGGAAGGAGAGGAGGAGTCAACAACGCGGGACGCCCGCCCGCCGCCAACGCCGCCCACAGCCGGCCCGAGCTGAGAGGCCTGCTGCCTTTCAGGCCGATTTTTTGAAAGAATGCCCTAGTCGGGCATTCTTTCAAGAAATCGGGACTTTTTAAGAGGGCAGGCGGGACGCGGGACAAATGGTGAAAAAGTGGGTGTGTCCCGCCAAAATCGGGACGTCTGGTCACCTTACCCAAAGGGGTCGCGATCCCCAGGTTGAGAATCGCTGGTATAGGGTCTCCTGCTTGAGCATGGGATTGGACTAGAAGATTTCCCAAAGACCCTTCCAATTCTATAATTCTGTATCCTATTCTGCTATTGTACACTAATGAAAAATTACTATTCGTACTTTTATACTGCAATTTGTCCTGAATTGTTTAAAATTAAAGAGCACTGTCAAAATTCTTTGGAAATAAATAAATTGTCCACCTGCTGTGAATCAATCACTTAGTATTTTGAATGTAGGCATTTGATAACTGCTCTTTATGGATAAACAAGTGAACTATTGACAGTTTGCATATCGTGAGATGCTGAGAGATGGCAAAAACATCCAAGCAAGGACAAATCTCATTCAAATCAATAATGGAATTGACCAGTTGCTGCAACTCTGCTGCTGGAAGCTAGAAAAATCCACAGTTGCTTGCCAAAGGTTGCCCTGAGCAGCATAAATATGTCTCACAAAATTTAGAAACCTCCTGATATGACTCCCAAACACCTTACCTATGTTAAACTAGAGCAGGGGTGTCAAACTCAAGGCCCGTGAGCCGGATGCGGCCCATGGGGTACTTAGATTTGGCCCGTGGGGTCACCATGGAAACAGTAAAGGACCGTCCCGCGGTGCTTCTGCCAGCAAAAATGGAGCTCGTGAAGGCCGCATCCAAGCTCCGTTTTTGCTGGCAGAGGGTTGCAGGAGGCCCTGGCAGTCAAAAAACGGAGCTTGGGAGCCCATTTTCGCTGCAGAGCACTCGGGCCACTACAGGTGCCCCTGACACGAGTGACGTCAAGCTGGCCACGCCCACCCTGGCCACACCCACCCGGCCCCCGGAAGTCAAACACAACCCTGATGCAGCCCTCAGTGAAATCGAGTTTGACACCCCTGTACTAGAGCATACCTTCCCTAAAACGGCGGAGGTCACATTTTGCTCCTGCAAATTCTCACAGCTTCCACATTTCCTGCCTTATTTCATGACTGCATGTTTAGCTTTGCAGAGCTGTTTAAACATGCCAGTGAAATACCTCTCTTCTAAATATATAAGATTATCCCACGTAATGACAGTGGGTTGATCTGCATATAATCTCTGAACTCCAAACATTTCCAATCCACGGTCTAGCCCAGAGGTCTTCAAACTTGGCAACTTTAAGACTTGTGGACTTCAACTCCCAGAATTGAAGTCCACAAGGCTTAAAGTTGCCAAGTTTGAAGACCTCTGGGCTAGCCTGTTCACATTGCATGAATCTCTGTAATTGTATTTTTGCATTTGTCCATATTGCATTTAATAGACCGAAAAGGCATGAACAAAAATTGTGATTTGCCAAGCCAAGGTGTTCTAGCCATGTCACAATATCTGCTTTGTAAAATATATGATGATCCAAATGATTTTTGGAGTCCTTACTGCGAGCGGAAAGAAGGTTTTTATCAAGCCACTGGTTATTATAATCAACAGAATGGAAAAGAAGCTCCCAAGTAATGTTGCTAATGTTAGGTGGGGGGAATGAGATATTTAGTATTGACTCTTCGGGAGTCTTTGAAACAAAAAACCTGTATAAATAAATAGGCATCTATAGAAATGCTTTTCCCCACAAGTTTCAGTAGTGATTCCAATCTTAAAAATGCAGCTTTCTGCTTCCCATAATCACAGTAAAAAGTAACAGATGTTGTTAGAATCCTGTTCAAACAATTGGGTATGCTAATATATGAACAAGCCACAAATCAATGTTATGTGTATATTGCTTTAAGAACATTGTAGGCTGATTACTATATAAGACAGCAAGAGAGCATGCTCTGTATGTGATTGTGATTGTCTCTGATGGTGTTTGATGACCGTGTGTTCCGGACTGCTGAATCTCTCTGCTACTTCACTGTTGAGTAATTGACTTAGTGTCTGTGTTGAATTACTTGAAGAGTTGCTGTGTAAAGACTAACTATCTGTGATAGTGTAGAATTGCATGTTAGCTGTAATCTTTGTTTGTTAGTTAAACAAAGATAGGCAAGGAGAAGAAACTTTGCATTGACTGAACTAACTGTGTATGACTTGGACTTCCTATTGAACTTTGCTACTACTAGAAGTAAACTATTTTGTAAATACTAAACGTATTCTGTTTATTTACAAAATACCTTCGGGACCGCATTCTGCCTCATACTTCCCTTCGACCGGTTAGGGCCCACAGAGTGGGTCTCCTCCAGGTCCCGTCAGCCAAAATGCCAGCTGGCGGCCCTAGGGGGAGGGCCTTCTCTGTGGGGGGCTCCGTGCTCTGGAACCAACTTCCCCCAGAGACCCGAACCATCCCCACCCTGCTGGCCTTCCGAAAAGCCGTCAAGACATGGCTCTTCCTGCAGGCAGGGGGTTGAGACTAGTTCCATCTGAGCTCTCCCCCGGTATGTCTGGTGGTGAATATTTTTAACTGTTTAACTTTTAACTTTTTAACTCTATTTTAATTGTTGTTTATTATCTAGTGTTCTTGCATAATGCTGTACGCCGCCCTGAGTCCCTCGGGAGTAGGGCAGCATAGAAGAACCAATAATGAATAAATAAATAAATATTGACTGAATAGCATTCATATCAAACTGCAACACCAAAACCACAATTACTATTCCGCTGTGTATGTGCTCAACAGCACAATAACTCCTTAACAGATGCAATGATTTGTACACAAATATAATGGCTCTTAGACCAAATTTCAGTGGAAAGGTTAAAACAAAGAAATCAAGTGCCTGATTTGCCAGGTGAGAAAGGGGGGGGGAAATGAGTTATTTTGGTGCATGCGAATTGGTTTGAGTCCTACCATTAATTTCAGAAGGACAAATAATAGCACTGTTAAGCAAACAAGCAATATAATGTATCAGTAAAACATCAATAAAAGCCTAGAATTTTAGGAACAAAGCAAAAATCTCTTCACTGCATGAACAGCAAGCAATATGCTCTATTAATTCTTAAAGGCTCAACAAAAGAGCTCTAACTAGGACCAGGGCTAAAATGTCAGCAAGACTGACATAAGGTGTATTTCTTAAAAGGTGGCATTTCATATTTGGACATCTTTGAAGTACAAAGTCTTCCCCCGGGGTCCTATTAACACTTAATTGCAGTTGGCTAATTATGGATGCCTGGAGTTAATTATCTTTACCAACTTTCCACCTTAAACTGTGCAACCTATTGCTATATATTTCCATACAGTGATAGGCCAAACATTTTAATTCAGTTTGATGAAGAAGAATTTGCTTTAGGAGTTTGCTCAAAGGGGAATAACAGTGATCTTGAAGTTAGCTGTGAGGCCACAAAATATGTGAGTGTCTGTGCACGCGCACACACAAACACACACACACACACACACACACACACACACACACACACACACACGTGTGTGTGTGTGTGTGTCAGCATAGTCTTTTATATTTCCTCTCCAGTGGTCTGCAGCCTCTCTAGTTTTCGATGTTCCATTTATACAGAGATAACCTCTCCAAGCAGGCTTTTTCAATTGCAATGTAACTGTTATTGCTAAAGGAAAATCCTCCCCTTGAGAAATTCTTGAAGGGATGGGATGGGATGGGATGGGATGGGTTGGGTTGGGTTGGGATGGGATGGGATGGGTTGGGTTGGGTTGGGATGGGATGGGATGGGATGGGTTGGGATGGAATGGGATGGGATGGGATGGGATGGGTTGGGATGGGATGGGATGGGATGGGATGGGATGGGATGGGATGGGATGGGATGGGTTGGGTTGGGATGGGATGGGATGGGTTGGGATGGGTTGGGATGGGATGGGATGGGATGGGTTGGGATGGGTTGGGATGGGATGGGATGGGATGGGATGGGATGGGTTGGGATGGGATGGGATGGGATGGGATGGGATGGGATGGGATGGGTTGGGATGGGATGGGATGGGATGGGATGGGATGGGTTGGGATGGGTTGGGATGGGATGGGATGGGTTGGGATGGGTTGGGATGGGATGGGATGGGATGGGTTGGGATGGGTTGGAATGGAATGGAATGGAATGGAATAGAATAGAATAGAATAGAATAGAATAGAATAGAATAGAATAGAATAGAATAGAATAGAATAGAATAGAATAGAATAGAATAGAATAGAATAGAATAGAATTCTTTATTGTCACTTTGAATGTACAGTAATTGGCATACATTAAAAACGAAATTTTGTTTCATACAGCTCTCAAAGATCACCACCTCCATTATACATTACGTAAACATGACAAAATAAATAAATACAAAATTATGCATATACCCACATATATTATATGACAGAAAAAAACGACACAGTCTAGTTCGGATGTTTACATGTACATGGCGAGAGAAACTAATCTTGCGAGTTTACCAGACGGATGGCATAGGGAACAAAGCTGTTACAGAATCTGGTAGTCCTGCTAGAAATACTTCAAAACCTCCTCCCAGAGGGGAGCAATGGAAACAGACCGTGGAGTGGGTGTGTGGGAGTCTCTAACAGAGACATCATCTTAGGAGAAGCCATCTACTCAATTTGATGGAAAAATTTAGAAGGCCAAACGTTTATGGCCAGCTTTTTATTTGCATACTTTCTGATCACAATTTCAAATCTGCATATATATATTTTTAAAAAGCAAAAAACGAAGGCATTTACGAAATAATCTCTCAGTCTGCAATAATAAACCCCTTGAAAAATTTTGGATAATGATGATGAGGATGATGATGGATGGATGGATGGATGGGTGGACGGATGGATGGTGGTGACAACCGCCCCAGATATATAAATGTGGCCTGGAGTTCTTGCTGCTCAGCTAGCAAAAGCTAGTAAAAGGGGCAGATTGCAACATAGCATGCTAAAAGTTGAAGTGCTGGCAAATGCGTTCAAGGATGGCTTGCTGGGCACAAGTGAGGAAATAATAGCTCCGAGTGCCACAATAAATTGGATGGGCTTGTCAAAACCAAAAGCAGATAAAAACGTTGCCATGGTAATTGGACTATCCAAATATACTGAGGCAGTGGCTGCTTGCCTGGCCATATGCAAGGCACAGGGTTTGGATACCTTTTTGAGCTTGGCTTGAGATAAATGCTCATCCTTGGATTAGCAAGGAAAACATAACATGAAAGTGCAGCCCGAGATGCTCTTTGAACCTATCCTTAAAGACAGTGGGAAGGGAGGAGACAGATCTAAGGGAAGGGAGAATGATGGATTCCACTCTCTTCTGCATAATGGTCGGCCGTGCTGATTTGATCGATTTGCAGTTACATTCAAAGACAAATGCTTCCTTAGATTAAGGAGCCGATAACCTACTTCCTCGACTGAGTGAAATTCAAATGAAGTGTGTTGACTTGAGTGCCGCTGGGGAACGGAGTAGAGTGACACAACTTGTGACATTTGGAAGACAACCCTGTCTGGGGTAGCAAGTGTGGTCATAAGAAACATCCACAGGATCCCCTTAACACAAACAAAATGAAGAGGGATATGATGATTGTAGATAAATACTCTATGAAGTATTGTTGGTGTGCTCACAATTGTCAGCCTCAAATAGTTTGCAATCTGAAACAAAGAATCTTATTCAATAACACTGGACAACAAAGGTTTTGCTTCCTGTACTCTTTCTGGTGTATCTTATAGATTTTAGGCACTTTATAATGCCTTGGTAAGGCCACACTTGGAATACTGTATCCAGTTTTGGTCACCACAATATAAAAAAGATGTTGAGACTCTAGAAAGAGTGCAGAGAAGAGCAACAAAGATGATTAGGGGACTGAAGGTTAAAACATATGAAGAATGGTTCAGGGATTGGGTCTGTCTAGTTCAGGGATCAGCAACCTTAAACACTCAGAGAGCCATTTGGACCCGTTTCCCACAAAAAAGAAAACACCGGGAGCCACAAAACTCTTCCCGTGCCTGACTATTTCCTGAGCAGCCACAAAACTAGCATATATAGTTGAATTAAAGATTCTGTTTTCTTCTGAAACTTTTCTTTTCTTGGATTTATCCATGGTTGGCCTACCGGGGGTCAAAAAGCTTAATAAATTGTGTGTCAGTGGGTGTTGCACATTGGCAGTTGTGATGCATATTTTGAGTGACAGGGAGCTGCAGCAGAGGGATGAAAGAGCCACATGCGGCTCCAGAGCCGCAGGTTGCTGACCCCTGGTCTAGTTTAATAAAAAGGACTGGGGTGATAAAATAGCAGAATTCTAATATCTAAGGGGGCTGCCATAAAGAAGAGGGAGTCAAGCTATTCTCCAAAGCACCTGAAGGCAGGACAAGAAGCAATGGATGGAAACTAATCAAGGAGAGAAGCAACCTAGAACTAAGGAGAAATTTCCTGACAGTGAGAACAATAAACCAGTGCAACAACTTGCTGCCAGAAGTTATAGGTGCTCCAACATTGGAGGTTTTTAAAAAGAGATTGGAAGCTATTTGTCTGAAATGCTATAGACTTTCCTGCTTTAGCAGGGGGTTGGACTAGAAGACCTTCCAACTCTGTTATTCTGTTATTCTATTTTATTTATTTATTTATTTATTTGTGACATTTATATACCGCCTCACAGTGCAAGCACTCTCTAAGCGGTTTACACCAGTAAGCAATGTATATTTACATTGCCCCCAACAATCTGGGTCTTCATTTTACCTACCTCGGAAGGATGGAAGGCTGAGTCAACCTTGAGCCGGTGAGATTTGAACCGCTGACCTACGGATCAGTGTCAGCTAAAGTGGCCTGCAGTACCTGCCTCTAACCGCTGCGCCACCTCGGCTCTATTTTGGCTGCTAATCACAAAAATAAACTGTAATTTAACCTATCACATATTGTTTTATAGAAATATTTTGTTTTTGCACAATGCCAAAGTACACACTTCATTACCTGTTGGCTATGCTGCACACACATGAAAACACGAAACTGTTGCGGAAGCTCATTCAGTACACTAAGTACATCTGGAATACCTGTGGACATCTAAAAGTAATGGCTCTTATGCTTGGAGTGCAGCTTGGGGATACCAAGCATTATTGTTACATTGCGAACGGGACAACCATGCAAGAGAATTGCACTACATTCCTTTTTTTTAAAAGGTCAATTTGAAAGAATTTGGTTCCAAGACAGAAAAACGTTGCACATCCATCACTTGTTGACCCGACAAAGGTAATGTTGCGTCCTCTTCACATAAAACCAGGACTGATGAAAAATGTTGTAAAAGTGATGAACAAGATAGCTGTAGGTTTTGTTATTTGAGATGGATGTTTCCAAGAATAACTGATGCCAAGATTAAAGAAGGCATTTTTGTTGTTGGTCCGCAGATCAAATATGTCATCAGTGACAAGCGGTTCGAAGATCTGTTAATGGGACCAGAGAAAATTGCCTGGAAAGCATTCAAGGATGTCATTGAAAATTTTCTTGGCAACTACAGAGCACCAAACCACATTCAGTTGGTTGACAAACTTCTTACAACATACATGAAGTGCAACATGTCCCTGAAGATTATCAGAGTTTGTTGCAGAAAATTAATTCCAGAAAGCACACACAGGCAGACTGATGCAGCAGGATTCATTTAAATAAGAAACTTCTTTATATATAAGAATATATATACAATACCAACATAGATTCTTCTTCAACATAATGTGGTGTCCCAGCACCGCAACCCACAGGAAAACACACACACAACTGTTTGCTACAAAAGCAAAAGGGTCCTTTTACTAATGAAGATGCTTAGTAAAAGTGCAGGGGTTTAAAGTCCAGAAACAAACATAAAGAGAGTCTCGGGGAATAAAGTTCCTTCGTCTCTTCTTGAATTATTAGCCAAAGTTCAAATGTCCAAACAAATGCCAATTAAAGTCTTTTCTTATCTCTCTCATTCACTCGAGTTGGCTAAAATCCCAGAAAAGCATTCCAGAAGCTGCTATTTCCAAACACAGGACTCAAAATAGGGACCCCGATGCAAAAGGACTCTGAAGTGCTCGCAGAACACAGGTGTTGCTTTCAGCACCAAGTGCTGAGTGCACCAGTCCTAAATAGCCTGAGGGCGTGGCCCATTAGCCCTCAGCTTTACCTGCGAGGAGACCTCCGGCTGTAAAGCCGATCCCTTCTGCTGGCTGCTCTGCAAGCCCTAGCATCCAGCAGAGGCTCCTCCTCCTCTGAGGACTCACTCTGCACCAGCTGAGAATTGCAGAAGGCCCTGGCTGGTCTTGCTCCTCTGGCACTGAGTCCTCATCGCTGTCAGACTCAGGTGCCAGGTACATAGGGTGATAGTGCCGCGCCACAGGTGGCTCTTGGTCCTCCAGATCCTCGACCAGCTGCACGGGATGCGGGCAAGCCACAACACATAGCAGTTACAGGCAGGAGAGAACAGTTAGTTTCATTTCAGCAGTTCAGAGTAGACTGAGAGTAGAGTGGGCTGAGCCATGCTCAGCCTTCTAGCTTCAGTTTCGATTCACTGCACAGACTCAGATGTGTTTAGCTTCCATTGGCTGACTTAGTTGCTATGCCTATTCATTGGCTGACCTTGTTACCATTGGCTCTCCCAGTTCATGAATATTCTAACAAAGATTTATTTTCTGCATTCACACTTGGACTTCTTTCTCAAAAATCTTGGTGTGGTCAGTGACAGACATGGTAAAAGTTTTCACCAGGACATTGCGACAATGGAAAAATGGTATCAGGGCAACTGGAATCCATCAATGCTGGCTGGCTATTGTTGGACATTGCAGCGAGATGCATCAGACACCAAGTACAAATGAAAAGCAACAGCCAAACACTTTTGGCCATCTTGAACTCATGCAGCTTGTTAGAAACATTATATGATTACACACATTACAGGCATTAAAAGTTAATTTTATATTTATCAAGATTCCTACATTCAAGATTCCTACATTCTGAAAGTATATTTATGTTCAGTTTGAAGGGGTCTACCATACTTACCAAAAGGTTTTCAGGAAGCAAAACCTTTGACAAAAATATTATCTAATGTACCGTATTTTTCAGAGTATAGGACGCACCTTTTTACTCCCCAAAAGAGGGTCAAAAACTGGGTGCGTCTTATACTCTGAATGTAGCCCCCACCCCCCCCACCTGCCAGCCCGCCACTTAGCCAGGGGAGGAAAGCGTTTTCAGGCGGCAGCGCTGCGATCCCCTCCCCGATTCCCAAAATGGGGCGTGCAACCGGCGCTGCCCGCCACCGGAAACGTGATGCTCTTCTTTGCCGAGAAGGACCCTCAATCAGCCATCTCCAGGGAGCCGTCCTCAGGAGGCAGCAGCCCCTTTAAGAGTGAGGGAGTTTTTTTACTTTTTATTTCCCTCCTTCTAGCCTGAGCCGGCCGATCGCGAGCCCACCAGCAGTGACAGCGCTCCACAGACGTTCGCGGAGGGGATGGGATCGCTTGCCACCACTGCCGCTGCGCAGGTATGTGAGTCGCCCAGGGGTCAGCCGCACCTCGGGTTGGAGGGTCCTTGTCCTGCTGCTGCCCCAAGGAAGCTGCGGAGCTGAAGAAGCCTCCACCCATCTGCCAGCTCGCCGCTCAGCCTTTTGGAATCGGGAAGGGGATCACAGCGCTGCCGCCTGAAAACGCTTTCCTCCCCAGGCTGAGTGCCGGCTCAGGCTGGAAGGAGGGAAATAAAAAATAAAAAAGCTCCTTCACTCTTAAAGGGGCGGCTGCCTCCTGAGGACGGGGGTGGCTCCCTAGAGGTGGCTGATTGAGGGTCCTTCTCAGGCAGAGACCCCCACGGCAGCAGGGGCTGCAATGCAATGCTCTGAGAGGCGTGCAAAAAGCCTTCCTCCAATTTTGGAATCGGGGAGGGAAGTGTTTTCGGGCTGCAGCCTGAAACGCAATGCTCTTTTTTTGCTTCTGCAATCACTTTTCTCCCCATTCCAAAAACAGGGCAAATGGTGGGGTGTCCATAGAAACCCCACCAAAGCCAGCAGATTTATTTCAAAGAGAGGGAGGGAGGAAGAGAGGGGGAGGGAGAGGGAGAGGGAGGGGAAGGGGGGAGAGAGAGAGAGAGAGGAGGGGGGCATACCACAGTCACTTGCTAAAGTATTGAATGCTAGGTATGGCAGAATTATTTTTTTCTTGTTTTGCTCCCCCAAAATTAGGGTGCGTCCTATGTTCCGGTGCGTCCTATACTCCGAAAAATACGGTAAGTAGTTGAATCGTTCTTCAATATGGATAATGGAGCTGTATGTTTTATCATGAGAGAGCCAGTTTGGTGCAGTGGGTAAGGCACCAGGCTAGAAACTGGGAGATCATGAGTTGGACCCAATGCCAGCTGGGTGACCTTGAGCCAGTCATTGTCTCTCAGTCCTAGGAAGGAAATAATGGAAAACCTGTCCCAAAAATTTCACCAAGAAAACTGCAGACTAGGACTATCATTTTGTACCCTTGCAGTATTAGTGAATTGGCATAAGCCTATCACAGAGCATTCCAGTAGTCTCCTTCCACAATACTCATGTCATATTCATCTTTGCACACTCTTCTCCATTATTGCCACCATCACTTTACAGCTGAGATCCTAAGTAATGGAAGGAGTTTGTCTTCAAGTAGAGTTTTGCCGTTGACCTGGATGATGGAAGTACTTAGGCTAGTCTCTAAATACTTAGTCTTCTTTATATTGAGGTACAAACTGAATTGGGTAAGACAGTCATTCCATGTCTGGATACAGCTCTACAGTTGTTCCATGATGGTAACTGTGAGAAGGACCAGTAGATGCACATACATATGTCTACAAATGGTCATCCTACTGGCTTTGTGTCTGAAATGGGACTTTGTCTACTCCCCCTATCCCATCTCTCAAAGCACAAATACTGTATAATGGCAGAAGTTTTCTTGGGCAGGAAACCAGATCAGTGGTTGATGCCATGATTAACAGTCCAAAGTCATCTCTTTGGTTCAAATGGTATATGGACATGAATGGATGAACCCATCACCAACTATCTCTTCTGTTGTCTATGGAGATTCTCAGTCATCCAGGTCATGGTTGTCCCAAAGGTGCTTTTTTCAAGAGGCAACTGGACTTTCTGGTTTTTCTTTGAAGACGTTTCACTGAAGAAGCTTCTTGGATGAGAAGCGAAACGTCTTCAAAGAAAAACCAGAAAGTCCAGTTGCCTCTTGAGAAAAGCACCTTTGGGACTATCTCTTCTGTTCTTTATAGCTTCACTACCTTAACCCATAGAATAACAGATCTATAAATATCCATTCATTCTACAATTAAAGTTATTCAATCAAACCTTTAGGAGAGATGACTATAAAGATCCAAGATTGGGACTTCCGGTTTGGAGCGCTTCATCGCGGACGTCCCTTCATCGGACGCCTTTCCGATCTTTGTTAAAAGCCGCCAGAACAGCTGTCTGGCGGCTTTGAAATCTCTTCCCCGGGCAAAGGGGAGAGATGAGAGCCTGACAGGAGGGGTAGAGCCCCCCCAGCGCCCTAGGAGCCATCTGGTAGGGCGCGAAGGGAGAGCTCCCCATGCAGCCTGTCTCCAGCTCCGAAGATCAGGAAACCTCTGCCTTTGCAGAGCTAGATGTCGTGACCAGCCGCTGCTTCAAGAATGGGATTTATAATTATATTTAAACTACAGAAGCAGACAGAGAGAAACAGGCGTGAGATGGGCAAGTACTGAAACCTCTTTTTTCCTTTTTTTTTCAACTCCTGGGGAAGCTTTCACTTCGGCAAGGGAACAAAGGAAACAGAGTAACAATATGGCGATTGAGAAGTGAAAGTGACTTTCGTTTTCCCAGAGGCTTTTTTTTTTTCCTCTCTCTCTCTTATGGAAACTTTTAACTTGGAAAAATGGTTTTTTCTCTCTCTGTCTCCTAACTCTGGATTAAAGTTATAATAGAAATATTTCCAATAATAAAAGACTATCTGATTTTTAAACTGGAAAGAACTTTAATCAGGCATCTGGCTTTCTCTCTTTTTTGTACTCTTTTGAAACACCAATGGCCTCAAAGTCTGGAAAGATTGTTTTGACTAAAAGAAATGACTATTCATCTGGATATATTTCTAAAATGCAACTTAACACTGAGCTAACACCTCCACAGCTTTTGACACCTGAAAATTTATTAAATAATTTAAAGATTATGAAACATGAACTTATTTTGGAATTTAATCAGAAAATAAGTGAGATAGACAAAAAAATGCAGGCTGCTTTGAAGAATATGAATCAACAACTCAGATTTGATGTGTTAGAGGTTTGCAAAGGCTTAGCAACAAATATTGAAGTTTTGGCAGAACGTATTGAAACAAATAAACAAGCTTTGGCAACTTCGGTGAATTACATAGATAAAATCCAAAATGATATTGCAAATTTTGAAAAAGAGGTCTTAATGACTCAGTTCAGATCCATGGAAGTTGCTATAAGGATTAGAGGTTTGAAAGAAGGATTATATGAAAATCTAAAAGGCAGGATGGTTGACGTATTGGATCAGGTGTCTGGAATTTCTAAAGTGGAATTGGCTACATAAATCGACAAAATTTACAGAATCAATTCGTGGTACGCTAAACAAAAGCATTTACCAAGGGACATTGTCATATATTTTACCACAAGAGCTCTACGGAACAGAATTATACAAGCAACGTTTAACAATAATCTTATGGTGAATGGTCAGGAACTAAAGATTTGGAAAGAAATCCCCTCTAAAATGCTTAAAGCCAGAAAAAGCTATACTTTTTTGATTGATGAATTTAAGAGATTAAATTTACAATATAAATGGGAAGCGCCAGTTGGAGTAGCAGTGAAATTTTCTGGAAAAAGATACCGGCTCAACACGATAAAAAAAGCTACTGAATTTTATGTCAATGTTCTAAAGGCTGATATATCCAAGATTCCAGAGGAAGGATGTATGAAAATAAAAGAGGAGGAGGAGGGGAAGCCACCTTTGATGGATCAAAAGGAAATAGATTCAAAAATCCAAAAGGAGTGCCTGAACCAGATAGCTGGGGAAAAGGAGATGGAGGTTTGGGATCAGACGGGAGACGACTCGACAAATTCGAATTTAGTGAACTATTAAAAGATGAACTATCAAGATACAAAACGATGTGATGTTGAAATATATTGGACGGATAGAGACTAATATGATTGTATTTTATCTTTTCCCTATCTAATGATTACTTATGCAATATTTAGTTAAGTTTTATATAATTTTGAGGTTATTTTTAATGTTAATAATATTAGATATATATAGTTTGTTGAAGATTTGTTTATTCTTCTTTTATTTTCTTTTTTTGTTTATTGAAGTTAGTAAGTTAATTTAGAATAATATTATCTTATTAATATCATGACGAAATTTAATATTTGATGATCACTTATGTAACATTTAGTTAAGTTTTATCTTAGAGGTTAATTTTAATGTCAATAATATCAGTTTAAGATTTGTGTATTTTATATTTAGTTATTACTTTTGTAACATTTACCTTGTATAAGATAGAGGACTGAAGGGAGGAGGTAGGAGATTTGTTTGTTTGTATTGTTAAAGAGTTTTCTCTTTCTTTCTTTCTTTTTTTTTCTTTTTTGTATCTTTACTATTGTATATAAATGCGATATATTAGTAGTGTATAATCTGGAGTTGAAGTTTTTTTTAAAAAACAGTGTTCTTTTTTTTCCCTCTTTTTTTTCTCTTTTTATTAACAATTTAAATTTATTATTATGCCCTGTATTATCTCTGGGAAGTCCGGGGGGGAGGTGGGGAGGGAAGGGGGTGGGTTCGGGGGGGGGGGAGAAAAAAACAAAAATGTTTGTACTTTATATTTAATATTTTGCTACTACTTATGTAAGTCTGTACTAATAAAACTTTTTGAATAATAAAAAAAAAAAGATCCAAGATTGAACTGAACATCAGGAGGTGAGGGTTCTGCCTTACTGTGGCACCAGAGGTGGGTTCCTGGCGGAGCTGCCCGGTGCGCTGCTCCGGTAGACAGTGGCCAATTGCGCAATTTGCGCGCGACCGCTCCAGAGCCCTCTCTGCCGGTCCACCATGCGCGTCGCCATTTTTTTCGTTAATTTTTTGGCCAATTTTGCTTCTGCGCATGCGCGGAAGCAAAATCTCACCAAATCTCACGAGGGGATTTTGGCAAGATTTTGCCTCCGCACATGCGCGGAAGCAAAATTGTGCCAAAATCTCACGCGCACGCACGTCCCCTCATGAGATTTCAGCGCAATTTTGCTTCCACGCATGCACAGAAGCAAAATTGCGCAAGGGGATGCGCACGCATAGCGAGCGCGTGCCCCCCCAAAACTTGGAGATGTGCGCGCAGCATACCAGCACCAGTAAGGTGGCAACCCGCCACTGTGTGGCACCCATAAACTAGATTTCATCTCCATATATTCAACACCTATAGAAAGCCTATCAGGAATCTCAGTTTGAAAGAAAACAATTAACATCTCTGTGGATAGAAACCTGGCTTGAAGGATTTAGTGACAAGGGCAGCAAGGTCAAAGAAAGTCATATTTAAGAGTAAGATGCAGTCTCCAGTGGGTCATTTGAATTTTATCTGCAGGGTAATTTCCACGCCATTTAGCCTTATCCATAGCAGAAGTAAAGGGGGCTAAATAGATTATTAAACTGACAAAGTCATACAAGGGGTAGGGAGGGATTCAGCCATGTGGGCAAGAGGCATGATAAGATTCAATGATACGCTAGGATAGTTCAGTGACAAATTGGGGATTTTAAGTATTTACAAAATGATATGGTACCGGGTGGAGAAAAGGCCAGTAATATATACATCCAGGATTTATGGTGTGTTGAAGATTTATCTTATAAACAGAAGACAGAAATTAAAAAGAAAGAAAAGAAAAGAAAACCGCACGGAGTGGATTGAAACGGTTCTCAGTAATGGTTGACAGTACAACTCTGCTCCTACAGCTCATTTTGTTTGACATTTAAGGCATCACAGATTCCTTATCGGTCAACAGTAGAGGCAGGAGTGCTGAAAATCCCTTAATTGATACGGTTAATTGACTAATTGAGTAAATACAGTTTAAATATATGGATTTTTAATTGGATTTTCAGCAAAGCACCTTCTTTATGGATGGTGAGCAATGCTGGTGACAAGAAAACCGTATACTTCTTTTGAAATAAGTGGTGCATTACAGCAGTGTTTCTCAACCTTAGCAATTCTAAGATGCATGGACTTCAACTCCCAGAATTCCCCAGCCAGCACAGCTGTGAGATGCGTGGACTTCAACTCCCAGAATTCCCCAGCCAGCACAGCTTAGAATTGCTAAGGTTGAGAAATACTACATTAGAGATAATTTTTGCAGCAATTTATGTTCTTATTGTTTAAAGCAAGTGAAATTACCTTCATTCGAGATCCTTAAAGTTCACCTATGCTTCAATTTATTTATTGATCTCTTACATGCATGACACACAATTTATTTAAAAACTCAAAAACCAATTACACATCTTGGAAATTCAGTATTTCAATTGATAGTTTTTACAGTATATTTATACTTTAATTTTGTATAACTACAAAATATAGCATGGGTAAATAAGAACATTAAAATTTAATTTTGTTATGAGACTTAAGCTTCGGGTTATATATGCTTGAAGAATAAAGTAAAATTCTGCAAATAGTTTCAACCACATACTGAATTTGGCAAATGAAATCTATTGAATTTCCTCACTTTGAATCTTCCTCCTAATTCAAGAGTAGGCAAATGTCACTCCCATTCTGCAGCTTCTAGAATTCCCCAAGATCATGCAGTTAAAATGTGGAAATAAATCAATAATTTTTCACTAGCACTATGTTCCCCATTTCAAAAATCAGGGCAAAAATCCATAAACCACAAAAATGCTCTCAAAAATCAGGGCAAAAAAAAAAAGCAAAAGGAGGAACATTCATCTTTGATATGCTTAATGTCTATTTTGCCATTTTCACTCTTTTAGACCCCAAAATATAGAAAAAGCAAGTCACATTTCCGGCAACCACTTCTTTCAGTGATATGAATATATTACTACTGCTCTCTCTGAAGCCAAGTTAAATTAACTTAAAACACCTCTCCACCCCCCACCCCCAAAAGACCGCAAAATTCTTGGCTGTAAAATTCACCCTGGTCCTAATATCTTGACAGTTTTTCATAGTACTACTTCATATGGCTACAGAGAGAATATATAAAAGGCCTAAATATAAAAGGAGCCTATATCACCTGGGTCTTTTCACCCTACTGACATGGGAGCAGAGCCATTGGATACAAGTTGTAGACGAACAAAACAATGGCTTCAGAAAAGATCGGAAGGCAGGCCAGAATCTATTTGCATATCACTAGGACTGCAAGTAATTCCTCCAAAGCGTCAGGTAGAACCTTCAGAGCTCTCCCCAAAATGCTATGATGTTTATTTCAACAGAAGGCCGAACATGTGATAGCTGAATAACTTCTGTTTTTCTAATAAAAAGAAAACAACGTAGATAGTGCAGGCCTGAAGTCAATTTGCCCTTAGCTGATATCATGACAATATCAACAGCTATCAAAATATAATTAACTTTACATATTCTCCAAAAATTCTTTTTACACGGTTAGAATAATCGTAACATTCATGCACAACACTTGTTTCCCTAATTTTGCCATTTTCATATTTGTGGACTTCAAACGTCAGAATTCCACAGCCAGCATGACCATAGATGAGAATTCAGAGAGCTGAAATGTACAAGTCAGAAAATTGACAAGATTGGGAAATACTGAGTGGGATCCATTTGTCATTAGCCAAGTTATCTGTTTTTTTGGGGGGGCAGCGCTGAAATCCAAGCATGGGGAAAGTATTTCCTATCTAATTTCTGTCTGTTGTGCAAAAATTAGAGTCACGGAAATCTACCAAAGAAGAGCTGGGAACTCTAAATGAGATTTCCTTTATTTGGATAGAAAGAAGTGAGAAGTAACAGGGAAGAAATATTGGATGGCAGCTTTTATGTACGGTACAATAAGTAGCCACCAAATGTAGTTACAGGGGGGTATTTTGCTGGGATAGAGCCCTTTGCCAGTCTGAGCCAGACTTCTTGTCCGTAGTTCAGTTCCAATATAGCATCTCCAGTAATTACTCTAGTGACATATTTGTCTCCGTTTCCATTTTCAGATCGGAAAGCTAGCTTGTCTGTTCCGTCAACCACAAGGTAGCCTGAGATGGATGGGCTGCTTGACTCAATGTTATACTCAAAGACATATACTCCCAAGTATGGTACGCGGAATCTTCCATTTGCAGGGACATAAGAGGTTCCATAGTTGACATCCAGATTGTTAAATCGGATAGGACCAGGTGTGTTCATCCCATAGGTGTGCGAAGCAAAAAAGGCTATCATTGGTGCATATCTGTAAGACCCCTTTGAGAAATCTGCAAAACAAAGAAGGAATAAAATAATAGGGTCAGAATGTGAAAAAAAAGCTGGGTAGAGCTTTTGAACAATAATAATAATATAATATACTTTATTGTCATTGCACCTCGTACAACGAAATTAAACGCCACCTTCCGTGTACATCATACATAAAAAACTATAAAAAATAAAATAAAAACACTCATCCTTCACATTCTATACAATTGAATTGAAAACCTCTGATGCTGCATTAATATTGCACTATACAGTAGAATTCAATATAGTTACTGCTCTGGGATAGAAGCTGTTTTCCAGCCTATTTGTCCTTGTTTTTATTGTCCTGTACCGTCTGCCAGATGGTAATAGTTAAAAAAAAAGGGTGCCCAGCATGAGATGGATCATTAAGAATGTTTTGAACTTTCTTAAGGCAGCAGGAGCTATAGAGCTCTTCCAAGGAGGGGAGGGGGCAACCAATGATCCTCTGGGCAATGATGTTAATAGACATGATTTTATTTTATTTATTTATTTCATCAAGCATGTATTAGATAACAGATATAAGTATAAACATGATTATGAATACATGAAATGGATACGAATAAAAGGGAACATTAGGACAGGGACGGTAGGCACGCTGGTGCGCTTATGCACGCCCCTTAAAGACCTCTTAGGAATGGGGTGAGGTTGACAGTAGACAGTCTAAGGTTAAAGTTTTGATGACACACTTGAACCCATAATTGAAAAGTCCAAAATCAAAGAGAGATGAAACCTCAAAGCTGCAATGAGGCTGCACTGAGAACACTTGTTAAAGTTTTAGAACTTTCTGAAGATCACTCTTAAATGAGATACCATTTTTACAATAATAGCGACTTATATACTTCCCCGTAGTGCTTTACAGCACTCTCTGAGCAGTTTACAAATGTCAGCCTATTGCCCCCAACAATCTGGGCTCTCACTTTATGGACCTCGGAAGGATAGAAGGTTGAGTCAATCTTGAGCCGGTCAGGATCGAACTCCAGGCTGTGGGCAGAGTCCGCTTGCAATACCTTCCAACTCTGCTATTCTGTCATGATTAGTATTGGCATCTAATTTAGTTCTTGGTTAAAGCTGAACACAATTGTTTATTTATTTATTTAGTGAAATTTATATACCGCCTCACAGTGCAAGCACTCTCTAAGTGGTTTACACCAGTAAGCAATGTATATTTATATTGCCCCCAACAATCTGGGTCCTCATTTTACCTACCTCGGAAGGATGGAAGGCTGAGTCAACCTTGAGCCGGTGAGATTTGAACCACTGACCTGCGGATCACAGTCAGCTAACGTGGCCTGCAGTACCTGCCTCTAAATTACCAAATGTGGTAATTACTAAATTACCAAATGTGGGAAGAAGCACTGGATGGATAATTTTTCAGTGGAGCAAGGAAAAGGGAAAACACAAGAAATCAAGTTGTTTGAAGACAAGTGACTGTACACTAAAAGGCAGGGTGTTCATGCACACACACACACACACACACACACACACACACACACAAACACAAACACACACACACAAAAAACCTTTTGCCCTATATTTAAATAAGGGCAAGAACACTACACTCTTTTCATGACAACTTCTTTGAAATTGACAGCTTTTTTGGGAAGAGTTTCAAAAACATTTCCCCCTCAAATTAAATGAAGGTAATAAGAGGAAAATGCAGGGGAATGTATCTCTCAGTAATATTCTCTTACCACCCTTCCTTTCCTCCTCCATATTGTCATTTTGCTGCAATTTTCTACACCTCCCCAGGAAGTAGTAGCCAATGGGGAGAAACAAGGGAGGAGAAATCAGCATAATGCTGTCATGTCACAGAATAAGTTTAATGAGAACGGCGGTGCAAGGGAATCTGTGCTCCAAGATGCTATTTTCAGCATTCGCCCTCTAAGCCTGCCACAACATTCCAGCCTGTCTTTTGTTGTCTTCTCATGCGGAATTGCTGATTTAAGTGGGATCAGCTTCATATAGCAGGCACAGGTAGAGTTATAAACTTTCCCCCAGGCCTTCTGTCAAATTCCCGAGAAATAAAGAAGAGAAAGGGGCAGGGGAGGAATTGAATTCTTAAATTGTACAGAAAGCAATTCTCTTCACAATCACTGTCAAAATGCACCAGTAAAAGTGTGTGTGAGTCTCTTGTGTTTGCAGTCCTGGGCTACTTTATTAAGGGGGGATTTTTTAATCACGATTTCTTTTCCTCCAATGTTTAATCACACACTTTTCAAAAGTAACACGGTTGCTTTTGTTGTGCGGCCCAAAAAAATACCAGCTATGTTTAAGATAATGGAGATGGAGGAGGAGGAGGAGGAGGAGGAGGAGGAGGAGGAGGAGGAGAAGGAGAAGGAGAAGGAGAAGGAGAAGGAGAAGGAGAAGAAGAAGAAGGAGGAGGAGGAGAAGGAGAAGGAGAAGGAGAAGGAGAAGGAGAAGGAGAAGGAGAAGGAGAAGGAGAAGGAGAAGGAGAAGGAGAAGGAGAAGGAGAAGGAGAGGAGGAGGAGGAGGAGGAGGAGGAGGAGGAGAGGAGGGGGGGAGGAGGAGGAGGAGGAGGAGGAGGAGGAGGAGGAGGAGGAGGAGGAGGAGGAGGAGGAGGAGGAGGCTAAATGCAGGACTTTCAAATTTTGGGAAGCCCAACTAAATGGGAAGTTAAATATTGAAGGCATAGATAATATTCATATAGTGTTTTTAATGAAATCGAAATGCAAACTAAAATTAAAAAATTCTTTTTGTCCTGGTTCTTTTTTGCCAGGCTGGAGTGAGCTAGTTTTGATTTGTTTCCATCTTTCCTACACAAACCCAAAAGAGCCTATTGTGGTTGTTTTTTCCATTATTAACCCCCCCAGCAAAGTCACCTAGTGAGTTTTCATGGCTGAAAGTTGACTTCATCTTGGGTCTCTTCAGTCCTAGTCTAGAATCTTAATCCGTGGTTCATGCCCCACCCTTGGGGAGTTGTAAACAGCAATTTCTGACCAACTATGACGTTTGGGAGGTCAGGAAATGAAGGGCTTGCAAAACTCTGACTCCCAAGAAAGCAAGGGCCTGAAGTTCAGATGACATATGACCCAGTAGCGGGTTTCACTTACCTTCGCTACCAGTTCGGAACTGTGAACGTGCATGCATGCTCGCTTCACTCGCGTGCAGCGCTTCTTTGCATGCGCAGAACCTTCTGCGTATGTGCAGATCATCTGTGATGACGTCTGAGTGGATGGGCAGAGCTGCCCACCGCCGCTGCTACCGGTTCACCTGAACCGGGGCGAACCGGTAGCAACCCACCACTGATACGGCCATTATGGGAAGGAAAGGTATAGCATAGCCCAGCCTGTTTCCCATTCACCCTGGAAATATTATTCTAGATGGGAAATGAATGGGGGTGGTGGAACAGAAAGGACCCACTGCAACCCAAAGCAAATCACCAGCAGAAGGTTTTGGGATATTGTGTGAATGCAAAATCAGTTTGTCTTGTTCTGGGTGGCTAGACCTTTTGCTGACTCAGAAGGAAGGGAGGGAGGGGGGAGGGGTCCTATGTCTGATAAAGATGAGAGGTCCAGGACCCAGCCTAGGCAGAAGCACCTCCCCAGAGCCAGGAAGAAAACACAGTGCCAGGTTTTGGAACTGGCCATTAGAAAACACAATTAGTTTATAGGAAACCTGAGAGTTTGGAAACCCTGCTTTAACTATTATCCCACATTGTCCCAATAGAGCCAGACCAATTTTCCTAAATTTTCCATGTGTGTGCAACCTTAGCTGTGCATCCAATTTCCTAATCATGCAATTCCATAGCCTTAGAAAAGTGCTGTCCTGTTCTCATTTACCTATTTATGACTCGACTACTTGGCTAAATGCCATCTTGTTCAATCTATCGTAGACCTAAGTTATTTATTAGATTTCATATGTTTGGATATGAGGTTGGTGCAAACAGAAGATTGTGGGCTCTCACTGAACAATAAATGTCTTCGCCATGGGGCTTCTTGTTCTCCTTTCAATCTCTGGCCTACAGCTGGAGGAATTGGAAACATCACTGGAGGCTTTTAAAAAGAGACAGGACAACCACTTGTCTGAAATGCTATAGGGCAGTGATGGCAAACCCTTTTTGGTTCGTGTGCCAAAAGGGGGGAGCATGGAGGGGTCACATGTGTGCATGCCCACACCCATAATTCCATGCACCCCCCGTGGATGCGCACGTGATACCCCCCTGCTCCTGGCACGCGATGGCACGCCAGTTTTTCGCTCTCCCAAGGCTTCAGAGCCTTTCTAGGACCCTGGGGAGGACAAAAAACAGCCTTCCCCATCCCCCCCAGAGGTCCTCCGGAGGCCGGAAACGGTCCATTTGCCGACTTCCGGTTGAACCGGAAGTTCCGTTTTTTTGCTCTCCCCAGACTTCAGAGCCTTTCTAAAAGCCTGGAAATGGCAAAAATGACCTCCCCCCCCCCAGAGGCCCTCTGGAGGCCAGAAATGGCTCATTTCCAGTTGGGAAACTGGCCATTTCTGGCCTCCGGAGGACCTCTGTGGGGAGGCCATTTTTGCACTCCCCAGGCTCCTAGAAAGGCTCTGGAACCTGGGGAGAGCAAAAAATGGGCCTTCCCCACCCTCTCCGGAGGCTGAAAACAGCCTGTTTCCCAACTCCCAGTGGGCCCAGAAGGCCCGAAAATCAGCTGGCCGGACCTGAGCTTGCGTGCCCACCGATATGGCTCCACGTGCCACTTGTGGCACATGTGCCATAGGTTCACCATCCCGGCCATAGGGTCTCCTGCTTGAGCAGGGGGTTGGACTGGAAGACCTCCAAGGTCCCTTCCAATTCTGTCATCCTGTGATTCTGAAACAGGTGTATATATTTTACATCTGCTCACCTATGGCTGCAGCATTTTCCTCCGTCATCTTGGCGCTGCAGTTGGCTCCTCCGAAAGGATAGCGACAAGCGCAGACAAAGCCCTTCTTTTCATTGATGCAGGTCCCTCCATTTTGACACGGGGAGCTACTACAGCTCAGATAATCCCCTGGATTGAAAACGAGAAAGCATGAATAGCCAGAGTTAGCCATCAAAGCAGAAAATAGCACCAAAAATTAAAGTGGATAAATCTGGTTTCTGTCGTCTCTCCACCAACTTGATAGGGATGAATATGACTCCATCGTTTTATTTACAATCCATGTCAGTTTTCTATATGTTGAGTCCAAAGTTTTGCAGAGTTTATGTCTTGCTTTGCCAGTATATACCACTATCTGTAGTTTTACCCAACATACACGCATGCATTAGTGATTGATTGATTGATTAAACATACGCCGTTCATCTCACCTAGAAATGGCGGCTTACAATCAATAAAGGCAACAAGATGAAATACTGAATTAATATTAACACTAAAGTCTATTTAAAACTTTTAAAAAGAGGAGAAGTAGGTGGGGCCTTTTCTTAGTCCAGGGGTGTAAAACTGGTGGCCCGCGGGCCGGATGTGTCATGCACAGGCCACGCCCACCCCAGCTCCGCAAAGGGAAAAAACATCACAAAACGTCATGTGACAGCAACATTGATGCAGTGAGTTTGACACCCGTGTCTTAGTCCATTCATCCTTTTCCCTAGTACTTGAATTTAGAGTATAGATATCCATCTCAAAATTTACAAATCCACTGTAAAAGTTAACAATTTCCAGTCATATATCCATTAGTCACTTGACAGGAAGAAAACCCTGGATTTGAGACAAACCTCTTCACCCTTAAACATGACACAGGAAAAGAAAACAATCTTCCAATTTCATATCCTTAGAAAAGCTATAATGACCCTTACATTTTATAGCTGAAATACTAGATTGTTGGGACTGATGAGAAAAAAACCTAATCTATAAAATATTTATCCGGTAAGTGCAAATTAGGCCAGTTCATTTAAACTAGAGAAATGAACAGAATTCTTCCTTACCATTCCTAGTTAAGAATGATAACAGAAGAAAGGCAGCCACCATTATTTATTTGCATGTAAATTATGCTGTTTTCGGGAGCAGTGTATTTGTTCTCTCTAATGTTATTTGCCATTGGGGAATTTCATCAGATGTTTTTACTGGCATAGATGACATTGGGATTCAACTGACTAATCAGTCATCATTTTTGCCAATCTAAAGTGAATGGGATGCACTCAACCCAACCCTGCACGCCTGGATATACTGTCAAGTAACATTTCATTCATCAATACAAGACCTTTTAATGCTTTATCAATCCAGGTCCCATTTTATAGTTGAGAACCTGAGCTGTGATTTCCCGAGGATTTTGGACTGGAACAAAATTGGATATTTGGAAGATTAACTGATAGTATTAGCATAATGGAAGCCTGTACTTTTATCATCAAAATAGAAATTTTTGGTGAACATTACAGTGTTTCTCAGCTTTGATCATTTGATGATGTGTGGAATGGCTGAGGAATTCTGGGAGTAGAAGATCACATATCTTTAAGCAGCCAAGTTTGAGAAACAATTGCTACAGAATAATGTTTGTTCTTGGCCATGATTTTGGCTTATTAGGAATTAATTGCATATTTAAATCTTCTTAGAATGTTGGTAGACCATCCTATAGCACAGTGATGGCGAACCTTTTTTTCCTTGGGTGCCGAAATAGTTTGCGCGCGCACTATCGCACGCATATGCGTGCCCACACTTATAATTCAAAGCCCCCCACTCACACACCCCCTGTGCATGCGTGCGTGACCCCCCCACTCCCCCATTTCCCAACTTCCAGTGGGCCCGGTATGCCCATTTTTCGCCCTTCCCAGGCTCCAGAGGCTTTCTTGGAGTTGGGGAGGGTGAAAATGCTCCCCCTGCCACCCCGGAGGCTCTCCAGAGGCCAAAATCGCCCTCCCAGAGCCTCTGCATGAGCCAAAAATCAGCTGGCGGGCACACACATGCGCGCTGGAGCTGAGCTAGGGCAACAGCTTGCGTGCCGGCAGATATGGCTCCGCGTGCCACCTGTGGCACCCGTGCCATAGGTTCATCATCACTGCTATAGCAGAAGGCATGCAATATATGAACTCTGTCATACTGATATTAATCATTACATAATGATATTAATCATATTAATCATTATATTTATGAACCATCTTCTTCCAAAAATATTCAGGGCAATAGCAATAGCACTTAGACGTATATACCACTTTACAGTGCTTTAAAGCCCTCTCTAAGCGGTTTACAGAGTCAGCATATTGCGCTCAACAATCTGGGTCCTCATTTTACCCACCTCGGAAGGATGGAAGGCTGAGTCAACCTTGAACCGATCAGAATCAAACTCCTGGCAGTGAACAGTGAGTTAGCCTGCAATACTGCATTCTCACCACTACCCCACCACAGTATATGGTACTGGACAGTATACAGTACATGGCTTCCCATCTTATCTCATTTTCCTACAACCTGCTGAGAAAGCAAGTAAATTAAGTTATTATTGAGCAGAAGGGTTGATAATGGATTGGAATCTAGGCCTCTGTAACTCTAGCCTGACACTGTAATCCAATATCTCTCAATCTTGGCAAATTTCAAGATAGATGGACTTCAATTCTCAGAGTTCTGCCAGCTTACTGGTTGGAGTATTCTGGGAGGTAGTCCACCCATTTAAAGCTGCCAAGGGTGAGAAACATTGCTGTAATAACTACACCAGTACCTAATGCTTTCTTGGCTTTTAAAGCAGGACAAGTTTTTGCAACGACATTCAATATAGCAGACCAATATAGCCTTTAGCAATATAACCAGCAATATCTGGTAAGAGGCTTACATAAGTTTATTACATAAACATGTCTCTCTTTTCATGTCTGAAATACCAGGTAGGCAGGTATACATTAACAATGTTAATGCTAGTGATATAGAACAAGCACCTGAAGGCATTTTGAATATTCTACGAGATGCCGCAAAGCTTTTCATATATAGGAATATGCCAAAGAATAAATTCAGCCTGTAAGTACAACAAAATCAGGGTATGTAGCTGTTCTCAGACCCATTATAGATTGCAGGTGGAGGATGATAGTGAAGTTAAAATACCTTTCATAGTGAAAGGTGTCTCTACAAAAAGAAGGGTTCACCCTATCATTTCACAACTTATAATATCTTGATGCTTTTCATTAGACTAGCACTATAATATATTGCCTGTAGTTAGTAGCCATTCCACCTGGTCAACAAAATGAGAAAGATTTCGGTGCTTGGTCCACCCTCTCAGCTTGGTTGAGACCAACAATTATTTGACTCTCCTTTTTAAGAACTTCATTTTTTGCATCGATTTCCCACCTATATCACTAGAAATTCAGGCAATCTGAATTTATTTGTTTTCCTCTCTCTGCGTTGTCTTTCTACTTTCTCCTCAGAGGTACAACTTGGATCGTTTTTTAAACCTTCCTACAACTCCTAAAATGTAGGCATTTTATAAACAAATCCAAATTATTCTTCCATGCAGTTTGCATTGATACATCTGGATATAGGATACTTTCTTGATTCTATTACCAATACAGTATAAATTGAATACTCAGATACAACCAGATCCCTCTTGAACTAGACTCTAGAAATCATTGTTCTATAGCACTGTGATACATAATTGAATTGAACTGAATTATGAGAGACTACACAACATATTTATTACTTAGGATTTCTAAACAATAATAACAGAGTATGCATGTTCTGCCAACAATATCTCCAGGCAGATCAGCCTCCGGGTATTGAATGAATAGTCCAGGTATGCTCAAGAGGTAGGTAGATGAGTTTAGGAGATGAAAAGGGTTTTCAGAATGAGTGCTGATTGCTGGTAGATGTATGAATTGCCTCTTTCCATGGGCACTTCATTGCTACTCTGAGCTATCTTTATTTGCAGTCCAATCAAAGCACTTCAACAGTGATGGATTTGAGCTTCCTAGGCTAATACAAAGCTTTGTGTGTGTCCACCTTCCCCTTCAAAAGTTAGACAGATGAGGTTTGCAGCCTGAAACACACTTGTGGGCCTTAACTAATCATTTACTCATTCTTTCTCTCCTGCTCCCACACACATTGCATTCCATGGATCATAGCAATAATGTCCAGGACAAAGTAGAGTTCAAATTTCAGTTTCATATACATATACATATACATATACATATACATATACATATACATATACATATACATATACATATACATATACATATACATATACATATACGTATACATATACATATACATATACATCAGGGGTGAAATCCTCCCAGTTCGCCCGGGCCAGTCCTTCGGTGTATAGCCAATGGAACTGGCGGTGGTCGCGGCGCGGAGCTTCTCCCGCCCACTTTCCCGGCCCGGCTGAACACAATCACCGCTTTCCCGTCCCGGCTGAACACAATCATTCGGGTTATTTTTCCCTCTGTGCATGCGCACGCATGCACAGAGGGAAAAATAACCCGAATGGCGGCGTTCAGCCAGGACGGGAAAGCGGGCGGGAGAAGCTCCGCGCCGCGACCGCCACCAGTTCCATCGGCTATACGCCGAAGGACTGGCCTGGGCGAACCGGGAGGATTTCACCCCTGGTATACATATACATATACATATACATATACATATACATATACATATACATATACATATACATATACATATACATATACATATACATATACATACACATACACATATACATATGCACTCTACTACAGAGTAACTCTGGGAGGCTTACAATATTAAAAAGTAAAACTATATAAATAAAATACTACAAATCTATAAAAATACAAAACACAATAGCTAAAGAATGGGGAGGGAGGGAGTAAGATAGCCCGGGGGAAGGTGGGATCTGATATTAATTTTTCAGCCAACATGAACCCCTCCATTCATATCCTGCCTTTATTATTTTTATCAGTAACTCAAGGTAGTGAACGTCTCCAACACACCTTCCTCCTCCTATTTTCCCCACACCAACAACCCTGAGAGGTCGATTGCGCTGAGAGAGTGACCAGCCCATATCACCCAGCTGGATTTCATGGCTAAGGAGAGACTTGAACTCACTGTCTTTTGCTTTCTAGACTAATTCCTTAATTATTAGATCAAACAGTCTTTCTATCTCTCTCCCACTCTCTCGATAGATGATTAATAGATGGTGGTGATAGATAGATAGATAGATAGATAGATAGATAGATAGATAGATAGATAGATAGATAGATAGATAGATAGATAGATAGATAGATAGATAGATAGATAGATAGATGATAGAAAATTCTTTATCTTCAGTAATTAAAACTATTGTTCAGTGGGTTCTATACACACTTTTAACACATATGGCATATGTTTAAGCAAGAATATTAGAAAGCTAAGTCCTCCTCTGGGTGCAGAAGTTTGTAGTATAAAACATGCATAGGAAAAGCAGCAAAGTAGTTTAGATGCAGGAAAATTTATTGTATGAGAACCTCATTATGATGGGACTGTTGCTAGGAAATTCAGAAGTAAGTTTGCTACTTTAGGGAAACAATGGCACTGTATTGACCTTCTCCATTTTAAGACCGTTGCTTCCCCCAAAAGTTCAGCTTTTGTAATCTTACAATAAGATAGCAATGCCTTCTGATCTGTTGTGATCATGGCTGCCCTGAGGAGGCAACAACCCAAATCAAATAAGAGTTAATCATGAAGACTGAGCAACGACTGAGCAAAGATGCCGTATCAGTGCATCACTTTCAGCACCATGGCCAGCAGCCATGCAATGCTAATTCAACATGCTGATTCTATGAATAGTTTTTTTTTCTTTAAAAAAAAATCCTCAACTATCTTTATTCCAAATTTCATCCTCAGCCTGTTTAAAACAGTCAGAGCAGAACATGGTCTTGTTTATCATTATATTTTTTCTTCCCTGATAAGAAATGTTCATGGAGCTGCAAGATAGTTCTGTTCAAGGCACTGAATATGCATATGTCTCTTGGTACAATTGCTGTGTCAGATACCCTAGCTTGTATTCTGAACTTTTCAGGTTTTTTGGGGTGGGGAGTTAGAGAGAAATCTAAATCTCTGTTGAGAACTAACATATAATAAGAATTGTCTTCCTTCCATCAGTATAACAGACATAATCTTGTGAGCCTTTCTATAAATCACTTGGCTGTGTCTTTCTATAAGTCATTTGGAGGCACCCTATAGAAAATAATTTCTTTGGCTTCTTTGCTTTCAGCTCCATGTCTTGTGGATGAATGAAAAAAAACTCTATTGGCCTTCCCAATAAGCATAAATCATCAATAGGAGAAGGCAGGGGTAAAATCCAGCAGGTTCTGACAGGTTCTGGAGAACTGGTAGCAGAAATTTTGAGTAGTTCGGAGAACCGGCAAATACCACCTCTGGCTGGCCCCAGAGTGGGGTGGGAATGGAGATTTATTTATTTTATTTATTTTATTTTATTTATTTATTTTTGTCAAGTACGTGTTGGTAATATACATAGATATAATATTGTTTATATACATAAGATGAGTACTGATAAGAGGGAACATTAGGACAGGGATGGTAGGCACGCTGGTGCACTTATGCACGCCCCTTACTGACCTCTTAGGAATCGGGTGAGGTCAACAGTGGACAGTCTAAGGTTTTGCAATATCCTTCCCCCAGCAGTGGGGAGGGAATGGGATTTTGCAGTATCCTTCCCCTGGAGTGGGGTGGGAATGGAGAGTTTGCAGTATCCTTCCCCTGCCACACCCAGTAAGCCACGCCCACCAAGCCACTCCACGTCCATCAAGCCACGGCCACAGAACCGGTAGTAAAAAAAATTGGATTTCACCACTGGGAGAAGGTCCAGACTCATCCATATAATGTAGAGCAGGGGTGTCAAACACAATTTTATTGAGGGCCGCATCAGGGATGTGTTTGACCTTGGGGGTCCAGGGTGGGTGTGGCCAGAGTGGGCATGGCCAGCTTGACATCATTCGTGTCAGGGGCACCTGTGGTGGCCTGAGTGCTCTGCCAGTGAAAAGGGGCTCCCAAGCTCCGTTTTCGGCTGGGACAGCTTCCTGCAAACTTCTGCCAGCAAAAATTGAGCTCGGGAGGGCCTCATGCAGCCCTCCCAAGCTCTGTTTTCAGTGGCAGAGGGTTGCAGGAGGCCGTCCCAGCCAAAAACCGGAGAGCCCGTTTTCACTGGCAGAGGCATCATGGGCCAATCCTTCACTCTTTCCAGGACAGCCCCCCGGGCTGGATCTAAGCACCCCCGGGCCTTGAGTTTGACACCCCTGATGTAGAGTTTCATTATCCTAGATTGTGAGGCTTTTTATCCCACAACAAAAATGACCCCCCAAGTGTTTGTTCACAATGGAATTAGTGCACTAGGTAAAATCAATCTTAAGGGAGTATAAGTTTTCCAAAATTACACAAGTAATATTAGGGTGGTTTCATATAACTTCGGGAAAATCCATCCACTTTTCCTAATCTCTTGGAAATCATCTTTGTCATATGCATGCTGTTTCTTCATGAACTGCCTTCATGGAAAGATGGGTTAAAGTAAAGTAAAGTAAAGTAAAGTAAAGTAAAAAGTAAAGTAAGATAAAGTAAAGTAAAGTAAAGTAAAGTAAAGTAAAGTAAAGTAAAGTAAAGTAAAGTAAAGTAAAGTAAAGTAAAGTAAAGTAAAGTAAAGTAAAGTAAAGTAAAGTAAAGTAAAGTAAAATGAGCTGCTGTACTTCATTCATACAACTGCTGACTTCTATTGTTTTTACTGCTGCAGACAAGATGCTTCCAGGGAATTAAGGTTTATTAAGCAGCTAAGATATGAAATACAGTTGAATATTGTTGAAGCCCAAATCCAGTTTAAAGTTTTTGTGTGCTCGATTGTCAGAGAAACTGCAAGCACTTAGGTATCCTCTGAACAGCGCTCTGAGATGAAAGGAATGGAAATTGATTGATTTAATATGCCATACATTTATTAATATTTAAAATTTAAAATTAAAATTATTAAATGTAGACAACAATGCACCAAAAAAAGAATGAAAGGGCCTCTGCTGTTCACCAATGCACCCTACTGTGCATGAAGATAATTCTGTTTTTCAAATCCATTTTTAAAAAAAGATAATTTAAAATAATATTATGTCTTGTCTTTGAAGAAATCATGTAGCCATCTTATTTTATTATTATTTTTGCCAGGAGACTTTATAAACCAGAGGTCTTCAAACTTGGCAAATTTAAGACTTGTGGACTTCAACTCCCAGAATTCTCCAGCCAGCATAACTGGAGTTGAAGTCTACAAGTCTTAAAGTTGCCAAGTTTGGGGACCCCTGTAATATAAAGCATTTGCCACACCTGTGTGGAGTCTCAGTTCTATAGTGATTATTCAGCTGACTCCTCAGGAAAAATTCTGACTACCTTGCAAATAAAATTTGGGACATTATGCTATGTTTATGATCTACTATATACCCTACTACTACTACTACTACTACTACTACTACTTGGAGAGTCTCAGTTCTATAGTCATTATTCAGCTGACTCTTCAGGAACAATTCTGACTACCTTGCAAATAAAATTTGGGACATTATGCTATGTTTATGGTCTACTATATACCCTACTACTACTACTACTTGGAGAGTCTCAGTTCTATAGTCATTATTCAGCTGACTCCTCAGGAACAATTCTGACTACCTTGCAAATAAAATTTGGGACATTATGCTATGTTTATGGTCTACTATATACCCTACTACTACCACTACTTGGAGAGTCTCAGTTCTATAGTCATTATTCAGCTGACTCCTCAGGAACAATTCTGACTACCTTGCAAATAAAATTTGGGACATTATGCTATGTTTATGGTCTACTATATACCCTACTACTACCACTACTTGGAGAGTCTCAGTTCTATAGTCATTATTCAGCTGACTCCTCAGGAACAATTCTGACTACCTTGCAAATAAAATTTGGGACATTATGCTATGTTTATGGTCTACTATATACCCTACTACTACTACTACTTGGAGAGTCTCAGTTCTATAGTCATTATTCAGCTGACTCCTCAGGAACAATTCTGACTACCTTGCAAATAAAATTTGGGACATTATGCTATGTTTATGGTCTACTATATACCCTACTACTACTACTACTACTTGAAGAGCCGTAGTGGCACAGTGGTTAGAATGAAGGACTGCAGGCTAATTGTGCTGACTGCCAGACTGCCGACAGTTCAACATCCTGACTGGCTCGAGGTTGACTCAGCCTTCCATCCTTCCGAGATCTGAGGTAAAATGAGGACCCAGATCGTTGGGGACAATATGCTGACTCTATAAACCGCTCAGAGGGGGCTGTAAAGCACTGTGAAGCGGTATATATGTCTAAGTGCTATTGCTATTGCTACTAACTCCAGTCTTCTCTCCAGGAAGTTACTGCTTTTTTTCCCCTCATAAGTTCTAAATTGACTTGTATTATGGTGGCCCATTGTTAGATTGAGCTTCACAGATCATTTCCATGCAATTGCTAAGAAGACAACATATGCCCATTCTGATAGAAATGTTTAGCTTCCCCTTATAGTATATTGATTCTATTCTCATCTCTTCTGTTTTGGTTGATTTTAGATTATTTTCATCCACATTGTCTTACACAAGTGGTCCTAAACTTAAAACAGTTCATTTAGTGACCAACTGAAGTTAAAATGGCACTGAAAAAGTGACGTATGACCATTTTCCCCACTTACAACCAATGCAGCATCCCCAAGGTCACGTGATTAAAATTCAGGCACTCGTCCACTGACTCATATTTATGACGGTTGCAGTGTCCTGGGGTCATGTGATCACCTTTTGCTACCTTCTGACAAGCAAAATCAATGGGGAAGCCAGATTCATTTAACAACCATGTTACTAACCTAACAACTGTAGTGATTCACTTAAAGATTGTGGTAAAAAAGGTTGTTAAATGGGACAAAACTCACTTAACAAATGTCTCACTTAGCAACATAAATTTTGGGCTCAATTGTGGCCGTAAAGTGAGGACTACATTAATACAATTTTAGGTCAGTTTTAGAGCTAAGCAAATATTCTTGAGAAGCTCAGGAAGGTCACATGACTGTTGGACAAGCCCTTAGCCCAGAGGTGGGGAACTCTGGCCCTTTTATGACTTGTGGACTTCAACTCCCAGAATTCTTGAGCCAGCTGGCTCAGGAATTCTGGGAGTTGAAGTCCACAAGTCATAAAAGGGCCAGTGTTCCCCACTCCTGCCTTAGCCCAACAATTCTCCTCAGATCAGGAAAATTAAAGTCTGCAGACACAGAACATGTTTAATAAACATGTGGAAAACCTTCTAACACAAGAGGCTGAAAATAGCATACAATAACCCTCCCTCAGAATCCCCAGTTAGTATAGCCATTTATCAAATTGGTTCAGAGATTTTGAGAGTTGCAGTCTCAACAAATCCTTCCAGAGGACCAGATTTGAGAAAGCTATCATATAGAAATGTCCTCTTGCTAATGCATTTGCTTGCTCCAGCATCTTTTTTTAAAAAAAAATATGATTTCTATATTTCATTTTATTTCAAAACCTATCACCCTAAGAAATCACCAGAATTCTTAATCTCAGAGCTTGGGAGTTCTAGAAAATGTCATTCCAACAGAGGTAGGTAGATTTTTTCCCCCTATTTTCTTCCCCCAAAACTAAGGTGTGTCTTATACTCCAAAAAATACGGTAAATCATATTGCATTTACGCGTTGTGAATAAAGGAAACACATCTATCGAACAATATTCCAGGAGACACCAGTAAGAGTGGTAATATTAAACGACATTACCTGTTTCTAAAGCAGAATCAGTGTTTCTCTGACTTCTTCCAGCCTGACTTGTAATGGTGTTCACGGGCATCTTTTTCCCTGGTAATGGCTTCTTCGGAAGAGTAGCAGCTGCCTTTAACCGTTTGGTTATAGTGTCGACTGCCCCTTCTAGGGACTTGTCTACGTACAAGGTTAGGTTGGCTAGTAGTGTTTCTGTTTTGGCCTCTATCATGGCACCAGTGAGCTCTTGGAAACCCTTCTGAAACAATATGCCATCCGCGTGAACGGGTGGCCTCAGTTTGGGAAGGCTGGCATTCATTTCTCTAATGGTTCCAGAGACATCCTGACACAAGTTCCTTGCTTCATTGGCTGTCTTGTTTAAGAGAGGGATGCTCACTGATAAGCGGATGCTTTTGGCTTCGAGAGCCCTGATTCTGGAATTGAAGGTCTGAAGCTGAACAGAGACGGTTTTCTCATTTTCTGTGGCAGCCGCTTTCACGTTTCTTACCGAGACACAATTGTTTGCCAAGAATTTGATGATTTTTCCCTCCACGGCCTGCAGACGCATTTCGTGATCGTTGTATTCATTGCTGGAGTGCAATATTTTCTCATCCGGGTGACCAGTGTCTCTCTTGTGCTCTTGAACGTTTAATAATGTGGTGTTTGGGTTAGGGTGACTTCTGCTGAGGTGATGGATGTTCCGTTCGCCAAACGAAGATTCTACAGAGGGCCAAATTCTTTTTGGTTTCTCATTTTGGCTGACTAGTATCTGAAGGGATTCGTTCATCTTTTGAAATTGTGGTATTAACGTCAACACATTTTCCATCTTCTCCCCACGATCACAGCAAGCTTCAGTCTCATTTTGCCAGGTATTCATGGTTTCTTTGAGTACATAGTTATCTTGGATGGAATCAATAGCACTGTTGATAACCATCATGGTTTTGTTTAACCCATCCTCCATTAAAACAAAGCATTCATCGATACGCCTCCTAGAAATTTCATCATGAGCCTGAGCATCATTTTTAAGTTCCTTCTGATTTTTGTGGAGTTCCTCAATGGTGAAGTTCAGAGTTGTCACAAGGCTGGTTAAATTCTCCAGTTTTCTGCTAATGGTATCTGTTTCGAGCCGCAACTCATCCTCTGATGAAAGGCTGAAAGGAACTCCTTGTTCAATCAAGGGCTGGAGAATCTCCATATCATAGCAGAGGTCATTAATCTGCTCATTCATTTTCTCCATCTTATCATCCAAGGGAAATATAAGACTCTCCACAGTTTTATTTAAGGAACGAATGTCCCCTTCCACACCCCTTATTTGCATGTGAATGTCACTTTTGCATTCGGACAGTATGTTGTCACATCTACCTTGTATGTCATGTCTCTGGATTTCTAATGAGATGGTAAGATTGTTGATCTTGTTATCTTGGATGCTGAGATCATCGTACAGCTGCAAAACCATCAGATTCTGTGTTTTCATTTTCTCCTGTAAATTTGTCACGAAATTTGTAAGATTATCATTCATTGATTCAGCAGCTATGGGCACATTCTGGACTGAGCTTTGTTCCACTGATAACAGTTGTTCATGTGCTTCTTTCATTTGTGTAAGAGTTCTGTTCAGAGAGCCATAATAAATATCACTCTTTGAGCTTTGCTGCTCTAAGTCGGCTTCCAGAGATCTCTGCTTTTCCTGCAGTTCTTTGATTGGCCTCTCACACGTAAAGCTTATATCTTCTTCAATATGCAAGATCTGGGTTCGAATGTCTAGTATTTCTACCCTTGTCGGTCTATTTTCAATATCAAGGGCAAATCTCTGGCAGGATTTATTCAAACCTTTGACCAAGCCTTTGGTATTCTCAAGATCTTCAGAGAGATCAGAGGTGATTTTGAAAATCTGAGCCACTGTCTCTTGCATGTCACTTTGGAAGGCTTTGAACTGCTCTTTTACGATTTCTTTGATCAGTTCAGTCACACTTTTGGATTTGAAACCTACAGGGGAGCAAAAGACACAAAAGCTTTCCTTAATATGAGGTGGGGGAAACAAAAATCCAATATTTAAGCACATAAATCTCTCTCTCTCTCTCTCTCTCTCTCTCTCTCTCTCTCTCTCTCTCTCTCTCTCTCTCTCTCTCTCTCTCTCTCTCTCTCTCTCTCTCTCTCTCTCTTCCCCCCCCCCCCGCCTAAACCCCATTGTTTTGCCTCTGTAGGTGGCAGGAACGAAACAATGTTTTGTGCAATAACATTTGCACAACGTGTTCCTGGGTGGATTATTGTCTTCACGGAGTCTCAAAGGGGTTCTGTTTGAATAGCATTTTTGCTAGTCACTCTCCTCCTTTTAATCAGTTTTGCAGTCCTGGGGGAGAAGACATAGTATATGCTCCCTCCAATTATAAGCCACGGTGACAGGGTAAAATGTAACCACAGATTCCAGCAGAATAGTCTAAAGGTTTAAAGGAACTATCCAAATGTTCGATCACCCACTTTGGGGGGGTTGGGGTAGGAAGATCTTCCATCAATAGTACTGAAATGATTTTAATTTATTGTTATCTAAACTGCTGTTAAAACTGCAAACAGAAATTTACAGGTTGAGATTTATTTATTTGGAATGAGTCTGCTGAGCTCCTCCAAAGTAACATAAAGGAGATTTTTTTAAAAAATAAAAATGAGGACTACATGGGAGGGCTAAAGTTGCCAAGGATGGAAACAAACAGTGAGAGATCTGACAGGGCCATTATCAAAATGAACTGGCCTCCACTTTTAAGGCTGTCAAATACGGAGCAAAATCTGTGACCACATTAGAGCAAGCGCAAGGGATGTGAAATTTAAATTCTGAGGCTGGATGGCTGTACAGTGCCGTAATGGATATTCTTGGTTATGACCGGGTCTTGTAAGGGCAATAACAGTAATTTATCCAGCTGAGCCTCATCCTTGACTCTTCTACTGCTGGCTCCACTGAGTGCCAGTTGAATTTATAGAGAGATTTACGGCTGGGGCCGAAGCTTGGACACTGACCTTGAAATTCTTTCCTTGGGACAGTGCTTCTCAATTATTTTCTGTTATGCCCCCCCCTAGAAAGAAGTAAACATTTGGCGCCCCCCTGACTCTCTGTCGGGACGATTGTTTGCAATATTCGACACATTTTCGCTGAAAACATTCAAGCGGCTTATCAGAGTGATTGGGGTGTAATGTGTTTAAGTGATGCCTTAATTTATTTGGCTTCATGCTGTCCGCTGCCAACATTTTTAGACTCAGTAAACATACCGGTCTTTCCTCGTCTCCCACCATAGTCACAGTGAAGCCAAGCGCTACATAAGCTTCGTCATATTTCCTCATCTTAGCTTTCGGGAGACTTACATTTGTCTCATTATCTCCGTCTCTCTCCTTTCTTTTCATCCCTTTTAAATATTTTTCCATGGTGTCTCTTAAGGATTTGTTATCTACACTTCATATCTCCTGCTCTGTGCTGTGTGCTATTGTTTGGTGCAAAAAAACCCTACTTCCTGCGGCAAAACAAAGCACATTCCCCCGGCATCGCTCCAAGCCCCCCCAGGGGGGCCCGCCCCACTATTTGAGAAGCACTGCCTTAGGATTAGAACTGGGAAGCAGTGGTTTCCAGACACCCACACACACACACACACACACACCCAAAAATACCCCTTCATAATATAGCCTAGAATGAAGTTCTTTGTTGCACTTTGAAATGATAATCAGAAAAAACAACAACTGCCTAATCCTGAGAGCCTCTAGGAATCTATCTCTCGTTATTTTCACATCCAGTGGTTTCTCTGTTTGAACTGTCTTTATGCTAATAGGATTTAGCTTTTGATTCTTCAGCCGTTCCTCTCTGTTCCATTAGAAGCAGTTGGGTGCTTACATTAGTTATCTTTGTAACCTATTAGGCCACTGTCCTTAGTTCGGACAATTCCCTTTGCTCTCTTAAGAGTAGTCATTCATCAACCTTGCACTCTCCTGAACTATTGCACTCCAATACCCATAATTCTCAGCCAGTACTTAACAACAGTATTTGCAGGTTTGAATCAGTCTATTAGCAAAACACCTGAAAAGGGCTGTGGCAATGTCCAGTAAAAGTCTTCATGCATCTCTTTGTTTATTATCTTTTTTGTTTCTTAGATGTTTATCCCAACATAATCAAATGACTCTATGTAGTGTACAGGACTCCAGAATGTCTATATTAAATGTCAAAAAATTCTTAAAGGCCCAAAGGAATGGAGGATGCTTTGGGGCAAATTTAACTTCCAGGAGAAAAACTGGAAAAGCCCCAGAAGGCAGGACAAGAAATAATGGATGGAAACTAATCAAGGAGAGAAGCAACCTGGAATTAAGGAGGAACTTTCTAAGGGTGAGGACAATTAAACAGTGGAACAGCTTCCCTTCAGAAATCGTGGGCGTTCCATCACTGAAGGTTTTTAAG